>JAGFMF010011688.1:1398022-1415747 GCA_019455555.1 Galemys pyrenaicus
GTACCCTAGTTGTATTAAAGTTCCTTTCCATTAAAGGTTTTGTATGTTTGTCTTAATGCGGCGAATGGCAGAACCCATTCAGAGAGGGCAGGCTTGGGGCTTCTGAGTGCTCCTCACCCTGCCCTGTAACAGTACAACTTTGTGAATTAAAAATTATTCAATAATTTTTCAAAGCCTCAATTTCCTCATCTGAAAAATAGAAGTAACAATTCCTACATTACAGAGCCTTTGGTTATCCAATTAGTTCATGCATATGAAATCTTCAGTATGGTGTCTGACACCTAGTAAGTGCTCTGTAAATGGTAGCTGTACTTATTATAATCCCTACCCCTTTCAACCTCTGTAGGCCTCAGCCCTCTTGATATGTACTTAACTGCAACATTTATGGAAATTAGAATGTAATTGAGCTTTTGAGTTAATTCTCCTTTATCTGAGAATTTGGTTGAGGCAAAGAATTTCAAGCACTGTCATCACATTTTAATGTTGAGAATACCTCTGACCCCAATAAGTTTCATTTAGCAAAATTCCAGTCTTTTAAAAGAAGACATTAGGAATGATTTAGGGATCTTTTACTTTCAGGAAACAGGATAACCTCTAGATTCACATTTGAGGGAGCTATATAGTAGCAAAGCCCACATGTCAGCCTGGACTTCACTGCTCCCTCTGCCTGGCTCTTCAGGGCAAGCCACAGGTCTGTCACAGAGAACCCTGATCTCCAAGGTTGGTATTCTGGGAGGGTCAGTCATTTCTAGAGGCTACATTAACCTTTCAGGCACCATTGAGTGGATTAATGTTTTGGTGTATCAAATGGCACCCTTGTGGTCCATTCAGATATGATACAACCTTTATGGGGAAATTGGGCTAAAAATGTTCCTGTTTCTTAGGAAAAAAATAGAGCCTAATATTTGCATTTATCTTTACAACTTTTCTCTAAGGACTTCATGATGCAGTAAACTCCATTATGATTCTGGTATGAAGAGACAGAAACAAAACCTACATAATAATACAAGAGGTTACACAGGTGGTGTGATATCTCATGTGGTCTAACAAGATAATCTTTAACAATGGTTTTCCAAACTGGCAAGAATTGGCCCTATTTTACAAATATAAATAGTAAGACAGAGATGTCCAGTGAGCTAAAGATAAAATTCCTTCCAGTAATCAATGATGCATTTTCAATATATAACTCTCCTTTGAGCACTTTCTATGTGTCGGATATATCCTAAACATGTCTTAGTTTAATTAGTTCCTCTTTACCACAAGTGTATGGTTCTATAATTATGGTTCCTTTCTTATGGATTAGCAACATTTGTATAGAGAAGCTTAGTGACTTGCTTATATAGCTAGTAGGAATAAATTCATGGTACAAAATCAGAAAGATTAACTTTTAGTCTGGGTTCTTAATCCTGCACCATCAACACATTTTCCAAATGTTTTTGGTCAAGATTCACAATAAGAAGTAACTTTATAGTAAGTAGAAGAGTTCTGAAAATAACTTATCCTAACATTGGGGATGAACTTTCAGTATTTTCCTTTCTATCCTATCTATTCCATTTTTAATAAATGCTGATTGAGCCTCACAATTTATTTTATGACTAAGTAATGGGTTGTGGTCCTCAGTTTTCCAAACACTGCACTAATTGTGCTGCCCCCTAAACAAAGGAGCTTGGGAATCATGAAGAGCATTCACTGGCTTTGAATAGAGACTGAAATTGGCTTCTCCCTCATTTTCTCGTCTGCCTCCAGCCCCACCTGTGTCCAGTTAAACAATCAGCCAGCAGGAGAAGGTCAAAGAGAGAGGGAGAATTGACTCGCCAAATTGCCTAATTCTGCCCTGGTTGTTTTCTTTCCTTTGTTATACCATCCAAATTATGCCTGGACCATTTTAATTGAGAATAGAAAACATCACTCAAAAATCCAATTCCCCTGAGCCCTAGAATAATGGCATTTTTTACTAATGAAACATGCAAACTACTGTCAAGTCCATTAATAGTCTCAATTTTTAATCTCTTAGATGATAGAACATTAAGGTTTCCATGGCAGCAGCTTCCAGCTGTTGGGGGATCCCAGGCTTTCAGTCGTGTGACAATTAGGGTGAAGCATTGCTGAGACATCCAGTGTTTTTGTGTCTGCATTATACAGCATTCGGTATTGCAAAAGCACTGATTATCATGATGTATTAGTTTAAGGAGCTTGATGTGTTGGTACCCAACCTAGATAAAGTAGTAGTTTCTTGCAGCCTGTCACCAGGAGCTCCTGGACATTCTGGAGTGATGATCTGGGTATGATCATTATCTGTAGTGGTTGGCTTATAAATTAATAAATGTCTTGGTGAATTAAATTATAGACATTTTGTTTTCCAAGACTCTAATGATTTTTGATGGGAAAAAAAAATCCCAGGATCTAAGAACAAGATCAGGAAGCCCTTCCTCATCTTTAGTTGTTTATACACTGAAATGCCGCAGTGAACAAGAACAGCCTAGTTATTTTGATGGGAACTAAGAAGATTTTAGATTAAGAATATTTAAAGGGAGACAGACATCAAGAAAGTGGAAAAAAGCTGATTTGAATATTGCTTTCTAGTCAGCTACCATCTAATGCCATGTAAAGCATAGGAAAAGATCATTAAGTGTTAACTTCGCTAATATGAAAGGAATTGCTAGTTACTTTTTATGAAGAAAGGTGGGAAGAAGGAAGGGAAAGAGCTGGCAGAGGGAGGTAGCATTATCCCAGTTTTTCAAGTATGATGAACCATTACTCAAACTGTTAAGGTTTCATATATATATACATGTCTGAGAGACCAGCACAGCCAAGAAGAGCCTAAGAAAATCTGATAACTAAATGTTATGTCGTACTCTGATTAGAATCTCTGAATAGAAAAAAGGACATTAGAAAAAAACTAAGAAAAATCTGAATCAGAAGTGTTGACTTTAGTATATAAATTAAAATCTATTAGCATTGTTTTGTATGCGGTATTATGGTATAATTGCACCAAATATGCCATACTTGTTTAAGATGTTAATAGTAGAGAAAACTGTATTTGGTTATATTGGAATTTTTTATATTATTTTTGCAACTTATATAGATCTATATTCTAGAATTACAAATTCATATATTTCTTTAAATTTAAAAATAAAGGAAGATAAATATGCTATTAGGATTATAATTAAAGCTAAATTAAATTTGGATTAAAGAGCTTATAAGGTTATTCCTAAGACTCTGAAACTAGGGCATAAATCTATCAAGAATTTTTGTCAAGCAAAATATCTTAATACTGGTATTAATAACAAAGCAAATAGTGCAGTAATCTTATTATTTTGATTCAATGCCTAATAGTTAGAATAGAAAAAAAAACCTAACAATTTTCATATTTTTCTCAACAATAATCAATATGCAGTATTTGCTAAATTTTTCCTCGCACAGTCACCGCAAAGCAAAATATCTTTTCTAATATAGAGTGTTTACTGAGAACAAACTAGCACAGCATGGGGAAAGGGTGGTTATTTTTAAGCAGGGCCATTATATTTCTCTTGAGACCAATGGTGTACATATTCAAGTAAATTCATTAGGACATGGGGTAGGTGATGAGAGAATATAAGTGAAAGTACTGCTGTTGTTTTACATTAGTAAGCCTGATGATCAGTGGAAAGCTAACCCTTTGGGGACATCAAGTATAGAGAATGGAAGGGAAAGAAAAACTTTCTATTTCCTCTCTAAAATGAGAGCTACCATTTACTAATGCCACACTGTATGTAATGGATAGGGAGAGGCAGGAGGTGGTAATTATTAGAAGGTTCTCAGATGGTAGTTATGGAGGGATTGTGAATTTGCAGGACGGAGACACAGTAGAACACTTGAATTGTATCTGGCACAAAGTATGTCACACATTTAATCAATTAAACAGCACAAACACTGAGCCATGAATAACTTATACACAAGAATCTACTGAGTGATGGGGCAGGGTGCTGTGTGGGAAGGGAAGATACAGTGAGTTAATGTTCATAATATTGCTGTCTTTGACAAAAAGGGTAAGGTCCTTATTAAAAAGAAATTGATAACTTTAATACCCACATCTATGTTGCATAAACAGCCCAAGTTAAATATTTCAAATCTAGAAAAATAGTCACAATATCCCTTCACTGTCTCTTTGAGTCTATCAGGCTGTCCAGAGTTATCCTAGGATGGATATTACAAACTTGATTCTCTTCTCAGTTGTCCCAAATTATCTCAGCTGCTTCCAGCTACTGCTCATTATTATCAAAGCAAGCCATGGGAAGCCATTCCTGCCTCCATTCTGGAGAGCAAAGGTACATTCTTCATTTTCTCAGGGTGGAAAATCAATAAGGTAAACCCAACCTTGTTCTTGGCAATATCCAGCACTTCTCAACTCATGATCAAACATATTGTTTTATTGAAAAATGATCTCCCAAAAAATAGGGAGGAGGGGAAAGAATAAAAGCAATAATAGGAACATTATATTATACTATTATGTCTAGTTTACATAGCATTGTTAGGCCAAGGTACTTGAAAATGGCATAGTCATCAAATGGGCTTTTATGTATTCTTTCTGATCTGTCATGTTTACACAACCTCTTTACTTAATAGAAAAAAAAGTCTTGTTTCTCTACAAGCCTACAGTGTTTTCAGCTTCAACTCTAACAGAATTATCAAAAATACCTTATCAAGGGAATGAGGTATTACACTGTTTAGATACTTTTATAACTCTGTTCACTTGAATCATTCTCAGCACCTCCTCTGCTTGCTCACTGTGACATTGTGATGTCTTGTAAGTGTCCCACATTCCTGTTTTAACATAGAAATATTATAAGAAAAGTTATTGTTTTAAGAAATTACTAAATGGTTTCAAAATACAACTTTTAAAAGCTTCTACTTCTTATAAATAAAACATCTGAATATAATTCCAAAGGTAAATAGGATTTTCAAGAAATTTACCAGTTGGCAAAGAAGGCAAAAATGTAAAAAATGAATGAAAATGCAATGTGCTACAAGCCATTAAACAGATAGAGGCAAATCTCCCATAATTGCAGTGTTTGATGGGCACATTGAGTCCTGTGTGCAATGGTGGGTGGGCAAACTGGTTGTTAGGCTGTGCCAATAAGTTCTTGGTTCATTGATGTCAATAGATGTTGGTTAATGAATGGAGGTAAATAGCTCCCTCTGAGATTGTTAATTCATAAAAATAAAGGCAAAATTAAAAATCGCACACGTAAACATGCCTTAGTTAAAGAGTTAAAATGTTCAGTGTTCTGAGAGTTACTCATTAAGGACAGTTAAGCTTAAAATGAAAGAGTCATTACATTAGCTTAGAAAGTACATGGCAGTCCTTGACCTTGATGGTTGTGACACTCCCAGATGTGCCTGATGAGTTTCCAGCAGCAAGAGACAGAAGGTCCCCGGTTCTGCCAAGGACTAGGAATAACCCTACATTTTTCTATAAGGGAAGGGGTAAAACACATCCATTGATTTTTAAATTGATGCTTTTAGAAGCATCTGAAGAGTTTTTTTAAGTTAATGTTCCTGTTATGGACTGAACTGAGTTCTCACTGCCAAATTTGTACATCGAAGCCCCAGGCCCCAATACCTCACAATGTGACTGCATTGGCTACAAGTCCTTTAATGTGTAATTAAGCTGGTCCTCTGAGGACTGAGGTCCTCTGTGTGAGACCTAATTCAATCTGACTGGCGTCCCTATATGAAATTAGGATACACAGAAATACCAGGGTTGTGTGACAGAGTGAGCTGAGTTTATGAAGCAGGAGCAAGAGGGTGGACATCCATAAGTCAAGGCAAGAGGCACTAAGAGAAACCTACCCTGCCAGACCTTCATCTTCAAACTCTAGCTTTCAGAACTGTGAGAAAATAAGTGTTTAGTTGTTTAAGTCACCCAGTCTATAGTATTTCACAGTCTGAGCAAATGAATACAATTTCTCAATCACCTCTAACTCTTCCAACAGAAAATGCCGATCATTGGGGCTAGGCAGACACAAATCTGATTTTTTAAAAAACACACAGATGAATCTGACGCCAGCATTCCTAGGATTACACCTTGAATAATGCAGTTACCAAAGGGAACTAACAAAGTGTGTTTTGCCAGCAAGATCCCCTTCCTGCTGCATGCCCCCACCTGTCTTCCACGTGCGACCCCAACTGCTGCTGCTGCCTTGGTTTGCAGGGATTTGGGACTAAAGATGTTTGTGCAGATCTGACCCCTGTCATCACACAGATGGAGCAAAGCAAAGGAACAGGAAGCCTACCTGGGTCCCTGTTAGCAGGATGGGTATCCTCAGTTCTCTCAAACCCTGACCCTGGAATTCAAATCTCATGTAGGCACTGCTGCTGCAAACTTCGTTCCATCTGGCTGTACCTCTCTCCTGGGACTCCTTTCAGTTCTCTCACTCTGGGTTGTAGTTAACTTTATCAAGCACTGCTGGAAAAGAAATCACTTCTACTACTTTATCTAAGAAGTTCCTGTGGAAACAGTTCTTTTAAGGATCGAAGTCTTCAGAATCTGACACTAATGTTGTAACCATGTCCCATGGCACCTGGGTACTCAATAGCAGAGTGAGCCCTAAGTAACACCATGAGGTTAGACAAAGCTGTCTTCAAGGTTCTCGCCTCTTCTCCCTGTTTCCTGTTATCTCAGTGAGGCGACTAATCCTTGCTTTAGATAGAGGCAGCTCTTCTGCTTTCTACTGACATGTGATTTGAAGAAAGTGCTTCTAAAATTCACTCATTTGAGTACTTACTGAGTTAACCTCTCTGTAGCTGCTGGACACAGAACTAAATGGTGAATAACCTCTGCTCCTAAAGGGATTATAGTTGGAGCTGGGGATAGAGAAGAAATTTGTAATTACTCCTACCAAACATGATATACTACACAAAGATAATAAAAATGGAAACAAGGACTGTGGGGTGGATCTCAGAAACACAACAGAAGGAACATTCCCTGGAGAAGGAAAAAGGGCCCCTTCAGGGTCATGCAAAGATGGATGTGGCTAGTTCAAGCTTTGACTGGTGTGCTGTAGCAGGTACAGCCTTGGGAAATGAACCCTGAGAGGGATGTGGCAACCAGTCAGTGTGGGGATAGTGCAATGGAGCTGGAGGGAAGGTGACTTCCTTTTCATTAGCTCATCTGATAAATGGGGCAAAAACTCAGAGCACTGTTTGGGCTCAGTGTGATAGTTAACAGCAACAGTAACCCTCTAAAATTCAAGTTCCTGTTGTGATGCCAGAAATCAGCTTCCTGACATGGTCATTATTCAGCACAAAAGCAATATTTGAAATTATCCCCAAAGCATGATTTTTTCCCCTCCTTTTTTAGTTACTCATGTGCAACTTTTTTTTTTTATATTACTGTCACAAAATGATATACTATTACCCACCATCCAAGTGGACTATTATTTTTTTCAGCCAAATTTAGCAACTGGAAAAATTTTATATAAAGTATTTAGGGATGCAATGGGTCTGAAATAATCCTGAAAATGGATATGTGCTATAGCTGGCTTTTCTGAGCCAGCCTTTTGGTAGAAGGCTTGTCTGTACATGCCAGGCTTATCTCCCCCTAGAAGATGAAAATAATGTCTAATCCTGAAATAGGAACTATTTCAGGGCTGACTATACCCCATCCCCAACTCTTTTCTCTTGGAAAGCGAAACTATAAATTGCTACACAAACAACAGCCAGTTAGCAGGCACAAATGCTAAGTGGGAAATTAACTTAGAGAGGGTAAGACAGACTACTAAAAATTTTGACTATCCTGCTAAATTTAGTCAAGGAAGATCCATCTATGCCAATTTAAAATGGTTTCCAGGAGCTGCTTGATCACACATTTCAGCAAAAGACTGAAGACTAAAATAGAAAAAGGAAATATACTTACTCCCTGCATCTAAATGTGTTTCTAATTAAGGTACCTATCCACATCCAGTTTTACAGAAGAAATAAATAGTTCTTTTCTACTGGACAGGATTACTCTATTTTGTGATGAATTCACTCTGGCGGGCTGAGATTCTCCTTTACTTAGACACAGAGACCTAGATGAACTGGAGTTACAGAAGGGAAAGGAAATTCAGAACAGTTATTATGTCAGTGGGAAATGGCAACAGTAATTTTTTTCATGAATTTCAGTGCAATATTAAAATGCATATGGTATGAATTTGTTAAATGTATTAAGTCACTCCTTTTATAGCACTTTTCCCTCCAGCTCTAGTTCTGTTCCAAAGGTTGCTTTATCGATATAATTAGTAGTTTCTTTTTTTTTATTAAAATATTTTAAAATTTACATATACCTGCCATTAATTGTAATCCCCATGTATATAATTAGTAGTTTCTTTTTGCAAATCTATTTTCTTTCATGATTCAGCTACCACCAGCATAAATAATAATGTTAGAAATAAATGATTACACAGGTGTGACCTTGCTTTGGAGATTTAGAAAATGAGATTTGCATTATTCTATTTTAGATACAACCACCACAAAAAGTGTGTTTTCAGTTGTTTTGTACATTGCCAGAATTACACAACCTATGACTTTGGAATCAGGACTCTGAAATAAATCTGTAGTCCTGCCCCTGACTTTCGACATAACCTTGACAGAGACATTTACCATGACTTGGCTCAGTTCCTCTATCTTTTAGACAGGGATAAAAATATTGACTTTACTAATAGGGCTATGGTTCAGATTAGTTACCCCAGCTTTACAACTGCTTCCAAAAATCATCAGGCTGCAAAAATCACACTCAAGCAAAGGATGTACTTGTTTTGTCCATCCATTTGAATACCATGCTTTTTCCATTCAAATTATTCATTCTCTCTTCCCACATACTAGATTTTTCTCAGGTGAGAGCATGGTACATCAGGCACCCCTTCAAATACAGTCTCAGGATATGTGCAGCATACATAAAATATATGTATACATAAAATATTCAAAGGTAGAATTAAATTCAGAAAAAAAGTCTGTTTTTATTAAGACTACATTGTGTTTTTACCCTTTGGTTTTTGTATTATGTCAATATTGTCATCATTGTCAATAATATTTATTGAATATTAACTGGGAGCTAAGTTTCTATGCTAAACTCTTTAACATTAACTTATTTAATCTTCATACGAATTCAGTGAGGAAATATTGTCATCATTATCCCCATTTCACTGGTAAAGTAGTTGGTGCTTATAGAGATCAAAAAAATTGAAATCAGATGACATAGAAGGGTAAAACTGGAGTTCAAACTTGATTTTTAACTGGTCCCTGGGCTCAGCTTTTAATAACTTCACTATATTCCCATCATGCTAATGTTTATGACTAAATTACTCAGCAACCAAAAGTAGTGTTAAAATTTAATGCAATTATGGAAACGAAGAAGACATCAAGATGCTGATATTATTGCAGGTGTAGAAAATGCCCCAAATTAAAGCAGCTTTTTAATTAAAAGAGGCAGAAAAGAAGAAAGTGAGCCTTAAAAAGGAATACAGTAGATTCTTCCAAACAGCAGCATTATGAGTAGAGTGTACTTTTATATCAAATATATCCAACATATTACTTTTTCACATGCCACCAAGATACTTAAAAGTATAATTAATGCTTTTAAAATAAAATTTAAATCTGTAAGGGATGTTTAAGAAGATATTGCATTAACTTGAACATTAAAGTAGATGAATTCAAAGTTTCTATCTCAAAAGTTCAAAGCATCTCTATATGTTTGGTAAAAATATAATTGAATTGAAAACACTGTGCTGTGAATATAATTTAGAGATCACTTTCACATTCCTTTTGGAAGCCTTTAAAAACTTCCTCTCTCCTTACACTCAGAATTCCTTCCTCTCAGCAAGTAAATTTCATTCATACTTAGACAAACAGATCATTTGTCAGTTGATCCAGGATATTCTTCAGGGTACTGAAAAGGTATCCTCAAAAACTGAAATTAGATGTTGTTGTAGGAAATATTTTTATTGACTCTATTGTTTTTATTATGGTGATAGACTTATACTTTTACTTATAAGCTACTTTAAAAATTAAAATTATGAAAATAACAATGGCATATATTTCAAATATTTATTTGAAATTTCTCAAAACTTTTTATTAACTAAATATTAAAAATTACATAAGCAAAATAATATCTTACTACATCTTTATTAAATACAGTATGGCTAGCATTTTCTAAAAAGCCTCATCTTTTTCATGAAATTGCCACAATCTTCAAAAGTCATAAAATTTATTATAGTTCATAATATTTGAATTTATTATAGTTCATATTATAGTTATAACAAGCAAATTATAGTTCATAACAAGTATTTGAATTTGTTGACATTCATTTGACTCTTCTCCATGAATCATAAAAGTTTTCATTAAATGAATTGTTTAAATATGATTATTTTTAAATATTTCTCTTGATTTAAATGCTGCAAAAATTTTAATCCCATTGGTCATCAATTTTACTCCATTCTGGCAAAGAATATAAATTCATTGTTAGGAGATAATACTCCACTGGCTGCTCACATTATTACATGACAAAGTTAACTTTTCAAGGATCTTTATACAGTGAATACCCTGAGAAGATGGAGATACTATCTTTCTCCAGGGCAACAGACAAGTCAGTTTACAGTCTTAGAAGATGAGTGCCTCCTTCTGGAGCCAAGTTCAAACATACTTACTGCCCATTATTAAAAATTCAGGTCCCCAAGGTCAAGGTTTCTCTCCTGGAACACAACTGTGTGTGCAGTTATCATCTGGCTCATTGACCTCAATGTAAAAAGTGCCAATACTCTGCTTATTAATATTGCTGTATGTATTAAACATCTCTTATCTCTTACGCAAGAGTTTTGTTTTCTACCACCATCCATTAAATGCCTAAAGGCTAACATATGAGCTTGAAAATAAGGTCAAATCTCAGACATGTCAAAGTTCTTTTTGTGTGATGAGAATAGATATTAGATGAAGGTATGGTTTTGTGAAAGAGAAAGATGGAGGACCCTTTGGGCTAACTATAGGAACTTGAGGGAAGTCCATAATTTGGGCAGTGAATAAGTTGACTAAAATTTTTTGTGAACTAGGCAATAAATGTTCCACCAATTTATGACTTTTAAATGAGGAAGAGTTGATGAATGAGGTGGTTTCCCAAAACTGGGAAATGAGTACAAAGACAGATGCCCCAAAGACACCTAGTTATTAACTTTGCTTCAAGTGTATGGGATTTCAACTGCACTGTCACTTAAATCCTGCACATTGTGACAACTGGTATTAAGATTCATCATGGATGTGCAGAAGAATCTGGTCCAACAGTTCCAGAGATAAGCTTCTACATGGAATGTAAACGGGGCAAATCTGCCACCACTGTGGCAAACTTGACTAATTGATAATACTCTAGTGGAATAATTTGGGAGACAAGGGTGTGGGGTGCCTAATGATTGTTAAATAAGAATGTTAACAGCTGGAATTTCTTAGACCCTCCTACAGGCCACCAAACCCAATTTAGGTTCTTATAGAAAAGATATTTTTCTAAAACATACTTTAGAGATCACTTTCACATTCCTTTTGGGAGCTTTAAAAAAAACTTCCCCTCTTCTTACACTCAGAATTCCTTCCTCTCAGCAAGTAAATTTCATTCATACTTAGACAAACAGATCATTTGTCAGTTGATCCAAGATATTTTTCAGGGTACTGAAAGGGTGTCCTTTCAGTGGGTCTTTCTATAATGACCTCTGACAAACTTCTAGGGGAGTTCTGATCCCAGTTTAGTGTTACAATGTTGATAAAAGTGAATCAATGGAAAATGAGAAACTAACTCAAAGGACTCTATATATATCCTTATGGTCAATATTATTGCAGTGATAGACTCCCCTAACTTTTGTGTAAAAACTGGGCCAAAACTTAATAGTTGCTACCATGATAATGAGCAAGGATTGACCCTTAACCCAATAAAAATGACTTCTGTTTAAAAAGTCATCATTGTGATGAGTCAAGTTCAAGTCACCAAATCCACAATCCCAGCCAGAAAACAATGTCACTTTGGCCACTAAATCAAGGAGTCCTCAAAGCAGAAATAGACAGTGTTGCCAATAATGACACATTGCCAGTCAACCTGGGGCCTTATGGGGAAGAAGACAAGACATCAGATTTTTGTCTGGTTGAGGTGACAGCAGCAGCTACATAATTTAAAACTGCACATAAGTGTAAAGCCCTAATGTTATGGAGCTACTCTGTGCTGTGCTCCCTGATCCCTTTTTTCCCTCCCCCTACCCAAAACCCAACCTCAGTAATTTTTTTTTTAAAGATCTATCCATCCATGCATACAAGCACTGGGGTACAGGCCAGAGGTGCGGGGGGGGGGGGGTGAGAGGATTCACCGAATAGAGCAGGGAACAGAACAGGCAGATCAACAGAAGTACACTGCTGAGGGGAGCAGCAGGCACAGCAGGAGAGGTCTGCCATGCCATGTGGGTCCCTTCCCTGGCCGGCAGCAGGGTTCGAACTCATGCTGCAGTGGCTGCAGTTTGCTTCATAGCATGTTGCTTAACCCACTGCGCCACCAGGAAGGCCCCCAACCTCAGTCATTTTAAGGAAAAAAGATGATTAGACTTGAAGCTGAGGTTTCCCCATCACAACGAGAAAATCAAAGACCAAATGAACCCATGTGAGTATCCTAAGGAATTTTATGTGAGAAAGATTCAAGCTTGCCAGGCTATTTTGGCTATGGGAACCAAGTTACTGTTCTATTTAGACCCGTGGAAGGCAAGAGCACTTAGCTTTAGCTTGTGGGATTTGAACTGAGTTCACTGTGGGGAAGAAAAGACTCTGTGATACCCTGGGGAACTTTGGGCCATACCAATGCATTCTTTCCATTTCTTCCACATATAAATATATAGTAAGAACTGAGGTGTTAGATACTTGCACTTCTCTATCCCATAAATGCCACAAGAAAGTCTCTCAATTGTGAAGGACCCCAGACAGAGGAATGGTAAAGAAACCTGTAAATTGTCCCTTAAATCTCCCTGTTCCTTCCCAGGTGGTCAAAAGAAAACAGTATTATATCCCAGTAAGAAAAAAGGAAATCACAGCTACAGTATAGCAGAGTTAGTAAAAAACAGAATATCACTGTACAATACCTATTTTGCCAGTGAAAAAGACTAATGGGAGACAACTGAATTCAATTGTTTTTTCCAAATCCTTGGCCATTATATACTTTGCAACTGAAGTCATTGCACAAACTGATGGTGATTGGTGGTACGATACTTTGGACATTGCCTACACCTTCTTGTCCAGCTCTTTGACAGCCTTGGGTCAAAAGCAATTCATATTCATATAGAGAAGCCAATTTAATATATATTTACAATCTTCCCCACAGGGTTTCTAAATTCCCCTACTATTTGCCACTAGTCATTGAGTCGGGATTAGTATAAATACCTCTCATGTTCAAAACAATCATTATAAGGATGACATACTTCGGTGAATATATGAAAAGAGTCAATTTTAACTATTAAAACTGCAGTATTATCATCTCACTTCTGCCATTAGTGGTGGCAAATAACCTTTGAGAAAAATGTCAGGGGTCTGCTTTGTAAGTAAATTTTCTTGTCATTACGTAGGTAGAATCATAATGTCCAGTCAAGGAAAAACTGCTGTCTCTGGCAACTAGCCACCAAAAAGCAGAATAAACATTTTATGGGACTCTGGTATTGGAGACAGTATATGCCTCCCTTGGACATTCTATTTGGGTGTTCATGTCAGCTAACTTACAAAATAGCATTCTTTGAGCAGGGGAGCGCCAAACCACTAGGTTGCATGGGAACTTGTCTAGCAATATATGGCAGGTTCTCAGCCTTTGGGTCTCTACTGCTTTAATAACCCTTTTGAGCTAAAAGTCTCTGTAACTGAGAGATTTTCAATTGAAGCCTCTGGCAAAAAGGTTTGCCATTACCCAAAGTTGTCTCTTGTAGTTTTATATTTGCTCCCTTTCTAACATGGGAATGCCTAACAACAGGAGAAGGTCTTTTAAACCTTGATTGTCACATGGAAATGGTGTATTCAAGAACATAACTTGCAAGATTTCAGTGGCATCTCAGCTTTGCCTGAAAAAATTATAGTTATTTCTTTCAGGAAAATTTACCCCTTCTACCACATGAAAGAAACTGCTGTCCCAGTGGGTCCCTCAATTCAGTGAAGTTCATTGAAACCTAATGGTACCCATTGGAATGTGTGGCTTTTCAACCTCAACATTAGTTGAACTGAAAGTAGACATGGTTGATCCACTCAAGAGGTAGAACTCAAAGTTCTCATAGCTTGAATCAATATTTCTTTTGATGAACTTCATTATATTTTTATTAACTCTTTGACTGCTGCCATTGATCAGGCTGTTTGGTCAACCACTTAAGAAACTACAGACTGATAGAGTAAAGACTACCCTATATTTTTCATCACAGTTGGATAAACAGTTGTGTCATTATTAAATGAATTGTGTCATTTATTAAATGACCCATGATTTGTTGAGTTTCTGGAAAGGAAATTTCCCCTTACTCTTTATCCATTTCAAACTTCTTTTTTGTCTATTTTGAGAAACTTATACTTTTATTCATGCATTAAGTGGCTTTATCCAAGGCCCCAAAATTTTCACTGGAATTTCATTAAAATTACCCATTAATTTAGAGAATCAGGATATTAAATAATTACTATCTCCATTTAAGATGTTTTCCATTATTTCAAAAGTTCTTTGTATGTCATTTCATAAGATTATAGTTTGTTCTGTTTCCTTCTCAATTTTTTGTCAACTGAGAGTGAACTATTTTTTCCATTTTCATTGCTAGGTCTTTAAGAGTAGAGGAAATAATTTTGTTTGTTTCTCTTTTGTTGAGCTACCTTACCAAATATCCTTAGTAATGTTTGTGGCATTTTACTAAATGCTGTTTGATTTTCAAAGAATATAATCTGTAAAATGCCAATTTCTCTCTTCTTTTCCAACATTAATGTTACTTTTATTTTCTTATTTTGTTATAGTTGTGCTAGCTAATGTTGTATAGTAACAATGATAACAAGAAGCTCTGGTTAGTGGCAGTATATACAATGGATTGGCTAAGAGCATGGTCTCTAGAGCACAACTGTGCAATTTCAAAGCACAAGTTTACCAGTTGTTCTTATTGTGTTATTGCACAAATTATC
Organism: Galemys pyrenaicus; assembly: GCA_019455555.1. Classification (NCBI taxonomy): domain Eukaryota; kingdom Metazoa; phylum Chordata; class Mammalia; order Eulipotyphla; family Talpidae; genus Galemys; species Galemys pyrenaicus. The sequence goes on from JAGFMF010011688.1 coordinate 1,413,185, forward strand.
TAATCTCTGTGGGTCTCAGTTTTACCACCTGTAACATAAGAATTATAATATCTATTATGTAGTTTTTTTGTGAAGTTATAAGTTGCTTTTCTTGATTAATTGAAAGTTTTAGTATTCTGCTATTTTGAATGGTATTTGCCATAGTTAATACACATGAAGTAGTTTCTTTTCTACATTTACTGTCTTTAATTAGAAGTCTTCTTTATTAATGCATTTAACATCTATTTTTATAATATCTTTTTCTTCTTAAATTTATTGATGTCACAATGAATTATACTGCTGTTGAATTACCTCTGAATTTCTGAGTTAACTTTTAGCGATAATAGATTATTCTTTTGAAATGTCCTATTTGCCAATATTTTATTTAGAACATTTTCATATATCAATAAATGAGTTTTGTTTAGGATACCATTTTTGTAATTGGTAAAATTGTACTCAATTTATGAGATTTACAAAATAAAGCAGGAAGATTTACAGCTTCCCCTTTGGTTTGAAATAGTTTAAATCACCTAAAATAAACTTTTCTTTAAAGGTTAGATAAAACTTTGCTGAAAACCCATCTGGCCCTGGTGTCTGTTAGAGTGGTACATCTTTATTCACCTTTTCAATCTTGTCTTTAATAATTGGTCTATTCAAGGATCTTAGGTAAAATTTGGTATTTTGTCTTGTTAGAAAATCATCCATCTCTGTTAGGTCTCCAAATTTGTTGTCAAAATCAATGTGCTGTTTCTATAATTCTTATCAATCTCTTTTATAGTTGTAGTTATATCTGTTTTTGCATATATTTTTTTCATTCTTTTTTTAATCATTGTCTTATCTATTTTATAGGCCTTCTCTAAAAACCATTTTTTAAGACAATGTCATTTTATTTTAGAATTTTTTAAATTCTTCTTCAATACTGAGGATATTTAACAGTACTGCTTTTCTCCAGAGTGTATATTTCATAGATATTCAGTTGTTTTATTTTTTATCTTTTTTTCCATAGACATTTGGGGTGTAAGTATTCTCATTTTCTTAGCTTACCAGAGAGCATGTAACTCATTTTCCACTTCCTTATTGATCCAAAGTAATATTTCTAGGAAAATATTTCTATATAATGAGGTTTTTGGTTTATCTATTTAACATAATTTATTTCAAATACTATAGATTTGTATGTAACCCATAAAATATACATATATGAACCATAAAATATAAAAAAACATTAAAAACTTTAGCATGTTTTCATCAAATTAATGATCAGTTTTTGGTAAAGCTCCAGAATTTATAAAAATTACATATTCTTTCATAAAGGTCATATTTATACCTATAAAATTCAAATATCGTTTATATATTCAGTTTCTCTACTTCTTTATTATTAGCCTTTGTCTACCAGAAGTGTTAAATTATGAGAGAGTATCCTGGAGATGCATATATTCACGTGGATGAATGATAATCATTGTATTCAGCAACAGGCATGTGAATTAAATATTATTTGCAAATGTTGATTAGGATTGCATATTTCAGGCAGTAGAAAGGAAGAGAAAGAAGAGGCAGCCCCAAAAGATCTCAATGGTTATGTCTAGTTGTCCAGAAGAAAGTCACATGACCACATCTAGTTAAAATTAAGTCTGACAAAATTTTAGTTTCCAAAATAGATAGCTTCATAAAGCTAAGACTTAACCCCTTGTGCCACCAGGGAGGCCTCAGGTTTTTAAAATGGAGGAAGACAAGTAGAATAGATGTTGAGGGACTCAACTAACAATTAACAGTATATCTGTTAATACATATATTCAAAATTTATTTGTGGTAACATGATTTGCAACACTGCATATGATTGCATATGATTTAGAGATATAAGACCATACACTTCCTTTGTGTGTTAGCCCACCATACCCACAACCACATTTACTACTTCTTGCTTTCCTCTTAGTGCTATTTCAGTAGCTCTTCATCTTCCCTAGACTAATACCCTTATTTTAAAAAGAATTTGCAAAAATTATGGACATTAATACCTACCCTAGAGTTTTCCCCTCTGATATTCAAAAGGATTGGAAATGGGAGAGCAATAGAGAAAAGGTGGTTATCATTCAATTTCATAAAAGGAAATAAAAACTTAAAATTTTTTTATTCAAGGAATTCCCTGCAAACTGTGTAAACATGGGCTTGATAAACTAAACCCAGGTATGAATATGTTATTAGAAATTTGTGTGTGTAGAAATGTCACATTATTTTATTTTTATTTTATTTTCTCTAAAACAAATTAACACTAGTGTTCAACTTTTGCATCTGCCATTTAAATTCTTAAACCATGGAGAGCTGTTTCACATGTAATGTGTGGTAAAGATTTTTTTTATGCTTTTTTGCACATAGATAACCAACTTTTCAGCTGCAACTATTGCATAATAACTTCTTTCCCAAGTGATTCTCCATGCCACCTCTATTAAATACCAAATCTCTACATACACATGGGCCTTTTTTTTTTTCATTTTTTTTATTAAAAAATTTTAAAATTTACATATACTTGCCATTAATTGTAATCCCCATGTATTCCCCATCACCATCTCACCAGTGCACCATCACCTCA
>JAGFMF010011688.1:1415948-1437255 GCA_019455555.1 Galemys pyrenaicus
CATAATGGTTGGACCATCTTGCATTCCCACCAGCAGTGTAAGAGAGTTCCTTTTTCTCCACATCCCCGCCAACATTTGTTGTTGCTACTTTTTTTGATCACATGGGCCTTTTATTGATTCCTATATTCTATTTCATGCATCAATTTATTTCTCCGATGTGAGTAATACATCTTCAGCCTTTATATCTGAAACATGAACTCCTTCTTGTTTTTTAAAGAAGTATATTGAGCTATTTTTAATCTTTATTGAGTTGTACCAGGAATTTTGATTGGAGCTAACATTAAGTTTATATATCTGTTTAGAAAGAATTAAAGTCTTTATAACATCTTTCCATGATGAACATGGGATACTTCTCCATATATTGGAATTTTCTGAAAATCTTCAACAATGTTTTATAGTTTACAGGGTTAGCACTTAGCCTAGTCTTGGATTTATTCTTACATATTGTACTTTGTATTTTTATTATTATAGATGGTGTCTTTCATAGTTATTGTTATTCTAATCATTACTGGTTTATAGAAGTATAACCAACATTTGGATATTGGTCTTAGGTTCAGATATCTTGTTCAACTCCCCTTTCATTATTATAATTTGTTTACTCAATTTTGGGGAATTTCAAGTATATGATTATATCATTTGAAAATGACAGTTTCCCTTCTCCCCCTTTTCTATTCTTACTACTTTTAATTTCATTTTTTTTGTCTACAGAACTGATTAAAAACTCCTGTACTGTGTTGAATGAAAGTGATGAACTGTTGAAATAAAACATTTAGAATTTTAGTATATGTGCTGACAAAGTGAACACAAAGTTTAAAATTTTAAGAGAAAAATACAGATTAATATCTTTCCAACCTTATGTTTAAAAATGGAGAATTCTTAAATCACCACAGAAATACTTAATAAGAAAGAAAAGACTAAAATTTTGATGTAATTTTATTATGTCATAACATAACTTATGTTTATGTAACAATTATATATTTAGATAATTACATTATATAAATAAAGAACTCAGAGCCAATAATAAGTTGAACTACAAGTCAATAATAAAATTATTAAAAGAGGGGCCTCCCTGGTGGCGCAAGGGATTAAGCATCGCACTATGAAGCATCCGCAGCCACTGCAACGCAAGTTCAATCCCTGGTCAAAGAGGTGACCCACATGGCATGACAGATCTCTCCTGTCTCGTCTACTGCTCAGTCTGCCTGTTCTGCTCCCCACTCTGTCTCTGGTTGACTCCTCTCAAACCTCCACACCTCTGGCCTGTACCCCAGTTTATGTATGCATAAATAAATCTTAAAAAAAAACCTATAAAAAGAAATGAAAAAAAAAAGCGAAAGACTTGAAAAATAAGACATTTCAATGATGACAGTAAATGATGAACCAGAGATTATAAAAAAAAGTCTTAATAAACTGCATATGAAGTAAGTTTCAGACTAACTAGTAATTAAGGAAAAGTGAAACAAGAGCAAGAAAGTTATTTTACATTCACTCAGTGGGCAAAAATTAAAAAGCTGACAATGTCCAAGATTGTCCATCAATGGGTTCTCACATATTGCTGATGGGATGTAACTCTGGAAAACAATTTAACATTATCTTATAAATGAACCAGCAATACCTAATGAACCAACAATTCCACTGCTAAGTATTTGCCCAAGAGAAGTTTAGCAACTGTGTACCAGAAAATTCCTACCAGCACAAATTTGGAAACAATTCAAATGCTGTTGATAGGAGTGTGAATAAATTGTAGCATAATCACAGAAATATTAAGTATCAAACCATTAATAAACCAAACTACAGGTAAGACAGCAGTGAATCTTATTATGATAATGACGAGTAGAAGATGCAAGCCCCATACATAATGATCCTTTTTTTAAAATTCAAAAAGAAGAAAAACTTAAAATATTTTAGGACTGTATATGTATATAGTCATTTTTCTTTAAGGCAGAATAAGGATAAGCATAAATATCAAAATAATGACTTTTCTAAGGGCAAGCCAAAAACAAAACAAAAAGGAATAGAGAGGAGCACATAGATGTATATTGGATTCCAGTTCTTGAATATTCATTACAAATAATATGATGAAATTATAGAAATAAAATAAACAAAGGTCATGAATAAGCAATGATGACAGTAAATGATGAACCAGAGATTATAACTTTGGTGTTGGAGGGTAGAAAGTAAATGAGAATAATAATTAGAAGAACACATAAATAATTAATTAAATAAATTCCACTTACTAGTTCCATCCTACCAAGTTGGTAGCAAATTTAATCTCTAGTTTTGGGATGAGTACTTTATCAGTGTCCTACAAAGGTCCTTGGGGTCTTATCAAGAACAAAAGCATTGAGAAGACCCCTTCAGTTTCAGAGCTCCTAGGGTTATTGCTGAGGATCTCACTGTTTAGTTTTATGGTGTTCCTTTTATCTCTAACTTGTGTTTATGAGCAATTTCTTTTCCACACTGTGACACAAATAAGTACAAAGACTTGTTACCTTCTAGAGATTAAACAAGAAAATGTAAAGATAGCAAAATGATATCAAGAAATTATTCTAGATACCATTAAAAAGAAATATGTTCTCTATTTACTTCCCTGTGATACAAACTTTAGTGAGACTACAGTCTCTTCTTCCATTTCAAATTTGCCAAGTCAGGCTTATTATATTCTTATGAATAAATTAAGATTACCACTTGCTTTACAACTAAACATTTGTTTTGCCTCTAATCCCAACTCTTTGGTGATTGAAGTTGAGGAAAAAAATTATTACAATTTTACACATAACCTTATTTACTTCCAGAACCAGGTACTATAATAGATGATGAAATGAAAAAAGGCATAGAAAACAACAACAAAAAAGGTGTCATATCAAATGGGAAATGGGCCCTTCAGCAAATTGTTTTTATTGCTCTTTTCCCTAATTATGTCAACTTAGTTTATTAGCAATGTAATACCAGATGAAGCAGCTGAGTCTAGTTCAAGTTTATTACTAATATTATCATTCATCAATAATAAATTTATAAGTCAAATAAGTATTTCATAATATTTGCATGATCCAAACTGTGACCTACATTATAGTTATCTAATGAAGTTATTTAATGAATTATAGTTATTTAATGATCTTGGGTCAACTCGCTAAAAATCAACACAGTGCTTTCCCTTATAACATAACTTCATTCTCTCACCCGGACATGTTTTTCCTACATCGATTAATGAGCTCTTCTATTTTTGTCTTTTCCATGTTTAACTTGCAAGGAGAAAAAAATATCTAAGTTGATACATCTGAATGTCAGGTAGATAGGAACTGTTAATCAGAGAGAAAGGGACTCTAAGTGGACACTTTCATCTACAGGGCAGCTGTGAAAGATAATGGTGTGACCATATAAGAATTGAAGAACCCTCCTGTTAGAGAGCAAGAAGTAGAGAAAAATAAAGGGAAATGGCAGCTTTCCAGATACATTCATATACACAAACTGTCTTACATTAACTCAAGTTTAAAACTTGGAAACCAACATTAATAATAAATACAAATTTTCTTCTGTTTTCAACACAGACACTGCTCTCTTATTGTTTCTGATAAGCTTACAACAAAATCTAAAGTGTAAAAGTTGATCAAAAAGGTGTTTCTTAAATGAATGCTACTCCTAAATAGTTGTAGAAACAGATTCTGAATGTTTGAATGAACATAAACACTTAAAACATGTTTTTTAAAAATGGTGGGCAACTATCATTTATAGGTGTGAAAATTATACTGCAAACAATAGACTTGGCCTGTGTGGAGACATAATGTAATCTAATTATAAGGAAGAATGCTATAATTAGAATTGATTATGCACTTTTCCCTAAGAGAACATTTGCAGGAAACTCATTCAGCTTCACAACTTTGTTTATTTCAGGCACTACTAGAAGTCAAAAATTGTCATATGTTCCTTCATACACTCTTATCCCTTTATACAGCTCTGTCTATTCCCTAATCCAAAATCTTTGATTGCCCAAATGTTTGCACTGTATTCTCTGAAATGCATTCTTCCAACTCTAGATGTTCCAAATCTTCCCTAGATAATTTCAACTTTTTTGCTTAATAAATTTAGCTCTTCCCTGAGTATGCTCCTCCCTATAGTCTTCATATCCCATGTGACACCAGATGGAGTGTGCAATTGCCACATTAACAGATAGGATTGGTGTATTCTCTAATCCATTTCTATTTTCAGAAAATTTTTCTTTCCTCCTTTCACAGAACCCTAGCTCTCTGAAGCCCATCCTACTAGACGGTTCCTCCAGTTATCAGTCTATGGTGGTATTGATGGTGGTCAAGTCACCTTTGAACCCTGGACCCCTCTCTCTCATTTTTTATCCAACTCATGCTTCTTTCATGCTTCTTTTTTAAATTACTCTAGTAAAAGAAATCAGAAAATACTCTTAAATCATGTTCAAAGCTGTGTTTAGGTAAATAAGTTCACAACTAAAAATTCTGAAAAAATACAATAAACTTTTTATTCAGCATAAATGTTAAAATTATATATCTGTGTATATATATATATATATACGTACATAAGTATAGGCACATAATTTGGCTTTGGTGACTTTTATACAGTTTTGCATTTCAGGCTTGAGAAAATTGAAAAAAAATCATTTAAAAATCAATTCCTCAGGTACATTTTATGATGATAATCAGATTAAGATCACATCCTGGATCTCAAGCCCTTGATGATAGGAGGTTCTCAATGGCTTCTTAAATAAAAAAATAATGAATGTACTGTTTCACATGTCTTATTACATTTCTATTCTTTCTAATTATAGGTCTCTTTATAGCACTAAATGTAATTCTGCTAAAATATTCCACTATTTTATAATATTCTGTTTTAGGAATTCTGGGTAAAAAGAAAATAGCACAATAGAACTTTGAAAGTGTAAACATTATTATTAATGATAGCTTGCTTCAGTTACAAAATTAAATTAATATCTATGTCAACTGAGGACTTTAGTTGGAAGTTCTGTGTCTTGCTACAAACCTCACATTGTTTCTTACTGAGCAAGGTTTCTTCATGTGAACCTGTCCACCAGGTAGGCCAACTGAGAAGTTCAAAAATAGTGTGGATGTTAACTACTGACTGTCTTCCAAGAGAATTCCTAATGAAATAATGATTAAGGACTCTATATAATTCTGTCTTCTTTCTATCCCAGTTTCCCTTCCTTTACGTAACCTCTCCTCACCTCCAAGTTACTGGTCATGAAACGTCATAGATAAATTCATGAGTGCCTTTGCAATTGGAGGGGAAAAATAATCATTTGGCTAACTTTCAACTCCATTCTTTCTTCTGTGTTTGCAGATAGCACTGCCCAGCCTAGTTGTAGGTTCCCCTGGAGCTGCCATATACATTTATTCAGTTTCTTTGTCATTCTGGAGCATTTTATGTCAGCCTGTGATGCTATGCATGTTCAGAGCAAGGTATATATACAGAAAGGGTAAGTCACCAGAGAAAAGTGCTTGAAGACTCCTACTTCTTGGGAATCCTTATTCCATAACTCCTAGACAGCCGGTAGTGTCAAGAGAATTTCATGGATGTCCATTTGCCCCAAAGTAGTGCTCCACCATGTCTGCCCTCTTCCAAACCAAGCCATCTCTTAAGAAATAATATCTCTTCTTCTTTCATGTCCTGATCCTACTCAGATCTTCAGTATAATTAACTAAGTAAATATCTTAAGGGAAGAATGACTGATGGGTCCAGACTTTTATAACACTATTTACGGACACTGATTCTTTATGGAAAAGTGTCAAGAAAAATGTACATGTTTTTGTTAACACAAGACTCCACTTCCATGATTATTCTAGAACCCCATTTAAGGAGTTTCCCCCATTTTACCTATATTTTGTTGGCTCACCAAAAGAATACGATTCAGTGATTTGAAACCCCATTCAGAAACTTATTGATCAATATTACAATGTTTGAGAGTTGGTGATTTAGGGGCAAAGGGGAAGTATAAGGATATTTGTTTGCATGAGATTATTGTGGAGTTATAGATGAGCAGGAAAACTCCATCCTTTATTTTCAAAAATTTTTAAATACTTTCATATCAATTAGTAGAGAGTGATTACCCCAAAACCCTCCAAGGTCTTCCTGTTTCCCCCAGACCATGGCATATAGCCCTCCCCAAACCTCGTTTTGGTCTAGTAATTCAAGATTCATTGTCTGGTAGATCACAGTAGGGGGCGTCTAAACCACCCTCTCCCAGCACTAAGATCTAATTGGTTGCCATGTACACACAGCACCAAATGATTAAAATGTAAATTAATGAGAATATGTGAAGCACAACAAATCACACAAAATAGTCTTCCATTTTAATTTGGAATGTATTTTGTGATTTTTAGCAAGTTCAAATTTGTAGCTATGCTTTTCAGCTAGTTTCAAAAGTCAGTATTTACAAAGTTGTTATTATTTTCCAAATATCAATATAATCAGCAACCAAGGGAAAGTCAAAGAACCAAGACCTGTGCATTTCCCTGTAGTGGGCTATGTTATTGCATCCAATTACCACAAAAAACTGTCTAAGTATCAGTACTCCCATTTTAAAAATGGGTTATTTAATTCAAAGCTGTATCTCCTATCACACAGTTCTCTAAGCACGAGCACAGAGATGATCAATTTTGTAAGGAGTATGACTATTTTATTTTAGGAAACCAAGATTCAGAGGGGCTAAGGAACTTGCTCATGGAGAACAGACTTCTGGTGAGAATAGAAGTTTTCAGATTTCTACTTCAGACTCTCACGTCTTAGCAAAATCAAAATTGTACTACTGTATTTGAAATATAAATTCTGTTCAGGTTATTTTCCCTACTTCAAGATACCTCTTGGCGGCATACCCCTGCCCTCCATTCCCATGGCGTCAGTGTTCCCCAGAACTCATCAGAGCCCTATAGCATCTCCACTTCAGACTACGACTTTCCCTGGGGCTGTTGGTCTACACTCTCCCTCTCCCCTCACCTCACTTCATGTTTTTAACTTAACAGGTTTTAATACATCCCATAATTTTTTCTTTTGCTTTGTGGTGAAGTGTCATTTTTAGGGGGCTCATAAGCTCCGCAGAACACAGAGGAACTCCGTGTTTTCTGTGTTATTATGCACTGGGCACGGAAGCTTTTCCACACCAATATGCAAACTTTAATTCTTCCCCTTGCCTGGTAAACAAATTAATCTAACCATGAAAGGACATGCTAACAAGAGAGGAGGGGGAGAGAGAGAAGGCAGGCGCGAAGAAAGACAAAGTTGAGGAGGGGAAAGGCAAGAATAAAGACTCCAAACAGAGATTGCCATGGAAGCCATGGAAGAAGAAAGAATGTTTCCCAGAGTAAAAGACTCTTCTTTCAGAAGGAAACTACTTCTGGCTACAAAATAAGCCTCCTACTGTTAGACTATTTAACTCTATCCAATCTCCAAGGGTCCTATCCAAATTAATTTCATTCCTTTGTCAGGGTCCTCCCTACTTTAGTTACCATCTCCATCTGTCCTCTTTGAAGGATCACTGAGCACTCTAGTTTCAATATCCTTCCTCCTGGCTGTGTTGGGCTTTCAAGACCAATCTCTCACACGGCAACAGCTCATCCAGGGATTTAGCAATGAGAACTAATTGGCAAGGCCATCCTCAATACTACCGATGAAACCCCAAACAAATGGAAAATGCCAAGCTTATTTTAACTAAAAATCTATTTTTATATAACTTTTCATTCCACAATTACCATGTGATGTAGTCCTGACAATAAATCTCCCCACTTGTATTCTTCTCTAGAAAACCTATTTTTAAGGAAGCACTCATATATGTCAAATGATTTAGTAAATAAAATTTGTATGAAATGCAAATGAGTAATTTAAATCAAATTCCCCAAACATTAAAACCATCTGCTGTTTTAGTTCTGGAGGGCATAATTGAGATCATCTAGTCAACCTCTTCATTTTTGGGTTAGAAAACTGAGGCACAAAAAGTCTGAATGAATTTTCTTGCTGCAGTACAGTTAGTTACTGGTGATGCTAAGAATAGAAACCAGATCTCAGTTCTGGTCCAGTGATCCAGTCTCCCTCTTTATAAAATCTGAAGATAGATAAAGCCAGAACAAGTTTACATTTAGAACAATGTGAAGCAGGCTTATATTTATAATAAACCCACAAGTATAAACATATGACCACTTTTCAAATTCCAGTTCTCTTTCCCTTCCATCACTCAGGTTTTGTATTAAAAAATAAAAGCTATTGTTCATTTAAATTTAGCAAACATTGAAAGGAAAGTGTGCTTCCTCAGAAATCACATATAATGCACTTAGAGTCAATTTTATGTATTTGGAATTATCCACTCTTCTGATTTACATCAACATTTTTCTCTTCTACTACTATATTGTGTATTGGCTAAATTAGGGATGAAAAAGAAAAAAAAACATAATAACTTTTTAAAATGTGTTTTTCAATTTTCCTAAAATATCATTTGGAATTTAATCATGGCCCCATACATGTCCTCACTTGATTGTATTAATCTGGATTTGAAAATTGACTATTACTCTATGCAATCTTGCGTCTTCTATTTTGTTTATACTTTATTTCCTTTCTCTTGTACTGCTTTCTCCTTTGCCAAATAATTTGTAAATACTCCCAAGTCTTTGTTCTGAACCCACTCAGACAACAATACTTCCCTCTTCTTTTTTAGCTCCACCTTTGAAATAAATCATCACCTTTATGCACACCCTTCCCCCAAGTGTAATACTTCATAATCGCCCACAAGTCTTTCCCCTCTGTTCACGTTATAATTAGTTACACAATCTGAACACTCTGCTTTCATTTAACTTGAGTCAGTTTAAACTGTGTACTTACTCGGTGTGAAGTGCTGTGCTAGACTCTCTGTGACATAAAAAGTGAGTGTGTTGTATTCCTCTGTAGGGTAGCACTTGTCAACCAGGAGTGTCTTCTACAAAAAAGTAAAATTGAGTTGATAAAGAGTATACTTATAGATAAACCTTGAGGAGTAGTGAAGTAATGTATACAGTTCTCAGCACAAAATAAGTACTTAGTGTGTCACCTGGTATTACTCTACTTTTAATGTTATTGACAAATCATTTTGTCCAGATGCAAAGGAAATCATCACATACCTCTCTGGGTTTTTCTAGGCTGGCAAGTAATCAAACAAACATCAGGCAGATTATTAAAAGAAAAAAGTCATATTGACTGAGTAACACTCCCACCTGGCTTTAGACACCATCTTAAATAGCTTAGCTAAGAACTTCCTTTCTCCTCCCCATTTCCTTTCTCCCCGCCAAGGGAAGATGGGGGGTGGGGGGAGAAAGGAAATTCAGTTAGAGTGCTTACTGGAAAACAAAAGAATACTGATTTGAGTTCTGCCTTCTCAACTGAAAAGAGATAAGCAGATTTGGACTTCCTGGGAGAGGTCCTTACAGAGAGAGGTTTACAGATAAATATCAAAAGCAACTTTGATTCAGCCTTTAGAGTCCCTCCCATGTAATAAGTCTCTTGCCAAAAGATTTATTTTGGGGTGGCAGATTTTTGCTACCCTATTATGTCTTTGATCCTCTCCAGTCCAAACTGTTATTACAAAAATATACTTAATATAAAGCTAAATGTGTTAAGAGTAATAGGATACTTAGCAGACTCTATTTTAAACTTGTGGTTAAACATCAGTAGTAATGAGACACAATATCACATTTACCTTTGCTGTCCCTGGGAAGAGCATATCACCATGTGATTTTCTTGCCATAAATAAATCATTTGAATTAAATTATGAGGAAACATCAGACAAATGTAGAAATAGACACAGCCTACAAAAGAACTGCCCAGACTCTTCAAAAGTGTCAAGGTCATGAAGACCAAACACTGGGGAACACGCTCTGATTTGAGAAAATTAAGGAAGCATGCCAGTTACAGGACCAAGATAAAGGACATTAGTGGAACAATTGCTAGACTCTTAAAAAAAAAAAGTCTGTATATAAGTTACTGAATTGTATCAGTGTTAATTGCTTGATTCTGATATGTTATGATTATTAGACCTTAAGATTTGGCAGAGCTGGGTGAGCAATGTACTGAATTCTTTGCACTAGTTTTGCAAGTGTGAAAATGTTTTTGCAATATACAACACAGATGTAAGGTAAAGGAAAGGAGAAATCTTCCTCAATTCATGTTCAAAAGGAGAGAAGTAAATGAGCAGTAGAAGATTCCTGAAAGATGGAAGCTTTTGAGCTGGTTTTAAAGGTACTGACATTGAGGAAGATTACTATAGGCAATCAAAAAAGCAGAATTACAGGCAGCAAAAAGTAACCTTTTTTTTAGATATAAGTGATCATATCTTTGGAAAGCATTGTCTTTGAAGTAACATTATTGCTATGCCTCTATAGTAGGCTCAATAGTGCTTCCCCCCAAAAAATGTCCATGATACTGTCCCCAGAACCTGTGAATACTTAACTTTACCTGTTTTTGCAGATGTGATTAAGGTAAGGCTCTTGAGAGGGGAAGATGACCTAGAATGATCCAGGTGGGTGCAATGTAATTGTTATTGACTTAACCAGTTTGTATCACTGCCGCTCAGAAAGCCACACAGTGAACCATGACATGAGGTTATTGCCCCAAAAGAAACCTTTTATTAAATATGATGCCACCATATTAGAACATTCTTGTCTTCTCGAGGATTGAGTGAAGGAAGGTTAGATAGAAAAAAGAGAAATGTGAGGACCCTGAGAGGTAAGGGAAGGGTTTCTTCATTCTCAGATCAGGGAAGGCACATTCTAGTGGCAGTCAGTTGCACGACTGTTGATGACTTTTCTGGAATAGCTGCACTCTTCTGTGTGGTCAATTTAAAATAGTCTACAGGTGTTTGTCAAGCACAAATATTATCAGCATCCAGGTACCATCTTACACCAGTAAGAATGGCATACATCAAAAAAACCAACAACAACAAATGCTGGCGAGGATGTGGAGAAAAAGGAACCCTAGTACACTGCTGGTGGGAATGCAAGCTAATCCAACCATTATGGAAGACCATATGGAGGTTTCTCAGTCTACTAGAAATGGAACTACCATATGATCCGGCAATCCCATGCCTAGGATACCCAAAGGACACAAAAACACTGATCCAAAAGAGCACCTGTACTCCTATGTTTATTGCAGCACTATTTGTAATTGGTAAGACCTGGAAACAACTCAAATGCCCAAAAGTAGATGACTGGATCAAGAAGATGTGGTACATATATACAATGGAATATTATTCAGCAATCAAAAATGCGAAACTAGTGACATTTATAGAAACATGGATGGAACTAGAAGGAATTATACTCAGTGAAACAAGTCAGAAGACAAGAGAAAAATATTGGATGGCTTCACTACTAGGGGGAGTATGAAAGAGCAACAATGACAAAAAAAATAAAAAGAAGAAGTTCAAGGAAATGGGCAATGATAACCAAAAGCAAACAAAAAACTCAACAAGACCAAAAAGCCAAGATAAACCAAAGGGACCGTTGGGGGAGGGGGCTGAAGGAGGGGAGAGCAAAGACAGGGATGAGGGCAGAAAGAGCACAAGGGACTGAGGTGATGGTGCATGGGTGGAATGGTGGTGGGTACTCCCTGGGGAATACAAATGATGTCAAATATAATTAATAAAAAATTATTATCAGCATCCTCAGAAGGAACAAATATCTTGTTAAGTTTAAATCAAACCATTACCATCTCCTGAGGAATACGGCATGCTGCAATAACCTAAACAACGGTTGAAGGTTAAGGTAGGGATCATGTCATGACCCTTGGCCCAGGCAGAGTTATATTGTTAACAAGACTCCTATAAGCAAGGATATCAAAGGTCAAAGAAGGATATGGATAAAGTGCTGTAAAGACAGAGAAGTGGCCATGAGCCAAAGAATGCAGATGGCCTCCAGGAACTGAAAAAAGGTAAGAAAACACATTTGTACCTGAAACTTCTAGAAAAAATATAGCCCTGCCAACACCTTTTCTTTATACTTCTTACCTCTAGAATTATAAGATAATAAATCTGTGTTGCTTTAAGTCAGTAATTTTATGGTAATATTTACAACAGCAAAAGGAAACTAATAAATCTCTATTACATTGTTTTGAACCGATTTCAGTTTCATCTCCATCTAGACTATTGTTACAGTCTCCAACCTGTTCTCTTGATCTCTATTCGCCATCTCGCCCTTCTAAAAAATGATGTCAGATATATTTTTTTCAAGCCCTGGACTTATTATGTCATTCCTCTAAACCAAAGCTCTAAAGTGTCCCCAGTGAGCTGCTAAAAAACATCCATCTTTACTATTCTGACATTTAAGAATCTGGTGCTAATGTGCATTTCCAACTCTATCTGGATTTCTCTATAGCATTAACCTTATAGAGAGGCAAATGGATTTAGTCACATTTTTCAGAGCTCTCCTATATTTCAGAATGTCACTTTTGAAGGTCCAGGTCATGTCCCCACTTTTCCAATATGTCCGAGCCCACAGTGATTTCTCTTTCCATTGAATTTTTATAATCTTAAATCTGTTCTCTTAAATGTTCTCTTAAATCCTCATGCCATCTGTTCTTAGTGCCCAAGTCCAAAGTAAAGGGCCCCCAGAACTCACAAATTTAATATCTGAGAATTAAAACATAGTAAAATTCCAGTGAATAGGATTTCCATTTGAAGATGGTCCAGGATTTTGTAAATATGTACAAATCTGGGAGACAGACTTAGTAAATATTCAAGTGAATTAAGCTATATAAAATAAAATTCTGGAAGCAAGACCAAAACTAATAAAGAAAAAAAGCTCTAGACAAAATGCTATAATGGTTAAGTGGCTCTGTAGTCATGTTTTCTGGGCTGAAATCCTCTATCGCTAGGCATTTTTTTTCCCCCATAGATGAGATCACTATTGATTAAAATAACTGACTGTCCTTGCTCAGGATATTAATATAAGCAAGTCTTTGGATAATAATATTTGGTTTCATACATAGCTCTTCCTACCCAAAGAGCATTTCCTGGCATGAAGTATGGGTCCCGTTATAAATTTCTATATTGACATTTAGGTTCATACATCAGTCTTTAATGAATTTGATTACTAACTCAGTCAATTAGGCTAAATCCAAAATCAAATAAATCAAATGAAGCAGCTAAAACAATTTACTGTATTGCTCCATCCAATGAAACTAACTTTTACTATCTGTATCTAAATTATTTAGACTAGTTGTCTGTAATGATCAAATCCACCAGATGATTGCTCAACTATTCACTGTAATTTGCATAGAGAGCCTCCTTGTGCACCTGGCATTGTCCCTGGAAGTGCTGGGCAGCTGCTTCATTGAAAATAATAACAGCTGTGAAGCTTAAATCATTTCATGTTTTAGTAAAATGACAACTATATGATATGCAAGCAGCAGAAGGGACATTCCTTTTGGACAATGCTGTTCAAAATGCAGAAAAGCAAAGACTCACACACTACAGTCATATGCTTTAAACTCTGAAGATACAAACCAGTGTCACTCAGAAATTTAATGATTCAGTTTCCTAGTGTTGCCAAGAGCTCAATAACTTTTAGCATATAGCGTGAATCTCCTAACTCTCATGCCTAAATGAAACTTAATAATATAACTAATGACTTCTTTTTTTTTTTTTTAAAGATTTATTCATTTATACATACAAGCACTGGGGTACAGGCCAGAGGTGTGGGGGTGGTGAGAGAATCCACCAGACAGAGCAGGATGCAGAACAGGCAGATTGACAGAAACACACTGCTGAGGGGAGCAGCGGGCGAGGCAGGAGAGGTCTGCTGTGCCATGTGGGTCCCCTCCCTGGCCGGCAGCAGGGATCAAACTCGTGCTGCAGTGGCTGCGGTTTGCCTCATAGTGCGTTGCTTAACCCACTGCGCCACAAGGGCGGGCCCATAACTAATGACTTCTTAATCTGATTCATCATTCTCTTCATATTCTGCTATTAACAATCATATTAATTAATATGCCTATGAACACTTCTTGATGAAACCACTCTATATTCTTTCTGTTAAAATTCTGCCTTTTGTTCATGATCATAGAATCATAAAAAGTCCCAGATCTAACAATAAAAAACTTGAGATATCCCATACTTGCTTGCATAATTCCTCATTGCACTATAGTAGTATGCTACTGCAAATTTGTACCAAAAAAAGAATTAACTCAAACTCACAGAAATTGTGTTTAGAGAGGAAGCTAGTTAACACAGAAACCTTCCGATTATCAGAAATCCAGAAGCAGTGGAGGTTGAGAGTTTCAACAAGCTCTCTAGATGACCTTCAAATGACTTTGACAAAGTAAAGGGCAGCTCGCATGAATAGGAGAAAGAAGTGTTCACCTAAGTGAAAATATTTGGCAGACTTTGGGCAGGCAGAGGGCCTGAACTGCTACTTCTTTTGGATTTGAAAGCAAAAGCCTTTGGTTTATATTCATATATCCAGTCAGGATAATATCTATGTACCTATCAGCAGATTTCTTGAAAAATCTGATCTAAAACACTCTGTGATACAAAGTTTAAGTTATTTTGTTGCTTAAACATCACCAGTGGATTCCCATTGTCCCTAGCGTGAAATCCTAACACTTATTAACATGGTCTTTCACACTTTGACCAAACTTTCCTTTTTTCTCATTTTAAGCTTTATTTAGTAAAGTGTTTCCAATTATAAAAATGATATATGTCTTACAGACAAATTGAAATGCAAAGAGGTATAAATATTAAAACAGAAATCAACAACCAGAAATAACCCCTATTATTTATATTTAATTGTATTTTCTAATAGTTGTTTTTTACTACATGGACATAAATTCTCCCTGCACCTCCTTTTTTCTGTTTTTGCTCTTTCTTATTTCAGGCCATTACTTTAAGTCCATTTTCATGAGTATTTTCACCCTTAAAATTTAGACTTCAGAAGAAAAGGATCACAATGGAATCACTTTAGCTTATAAGCTATTTAAGATAATTCCAGGAGGATAGTTCTTTTTTGTTTTTAATCAAGATAGCATTGACTTACAACACTATGTAGTTCAGAAGTATATCTGAGAAGGATCACACCTTCTCAGATGCAGGTGCTCACACCACACCCAGCACCCACATATCCATAGTCTTCAGCCATGGTCCATGGGGTCCCCTCCTCGCTCTATCTTCTACCTCCCCATCTTGTAGCCTTGGGTTCACAGTTTTCTAGGGCTTGCTATTGGTTTGGTTTTATCTGGCCCTTTCTGTTGTTTCACTATATTCCACATATAAGTAAAACCATTCAGTATTTGTTTGTCTTTTTCTACTTGCTTCACTTTACAGAAGGTAATACTTTTTATATTATAAAGCATTTCCCACTATGTTTTCTTTTCTTTCTCCTTCTTCTATTCAAAACCATTTATTTCCTTGGGATAGTGTTGTTAGAGCAAAATCCTAGGGAAAAAGTACAGTTCTTGACTATTGAGCTTTAAAAACCCTAATCTTTGAGGACTGCATGACATATACCATAAAGTATGCATCTAGAAGAGTAGTAGGGTAATCAACTTGATGCAGTTTTCTCAGTCTGAAAAACTAGTTGGCTTCCAGGAAAACTATGACAGCAAGTCATTCTAGCATGAATCTGCTTTTCTCACTCTCTGTTTTGCCACATATGTGGTCTTGGAGGGAAAGAGTCTTAAAGAGCAAGAGGTCCTGTGGCTTCCCAGGAGTCAAGAGCTTAAAGCAATAATAGGATACTAGGCAGGTTAGGGAATGTGAGAGTAGAGAAGAACCAGTCTTCTTTCTTTAATAATGTCCAGAAAGCAGTCAGTGGGGTCAAGAGATACAGAGGAAAAATTCTGATTATCTGCACTTTTGTTTCTGAAAAACAGGAAATAATTAAGTTAGAAAGGATGAGGGGAACTGTAGAAAATATGATGACTAAGGGAAACGCAAAAGGAAAACAAACCAAAAACTCACAGTAACTACAACACAGCTGGTGGCCTGGCTGAGGTAGGACTAGATAAGCCACTATAACAGTTTCACTACCTGCAACTGTATCCAACAGCCCCAATCAGGGGTTAATGAGAAAAACATTAAAGTAACTGGTCTTAGGTTTCCAAGAACATAATTGAAAAGCCACTGGTATAGTCGAACCACCTCATTGTACATTCACCTCATTCATCGAAGAATGAATTCCAACAGAATAAAAAAAAAAAACTACTCAAGTTTATTCATTTAGTAGTTGAGACAGATTTGAAGAAAGGTTTTATATTGGTAATGGTCAATAATTGTTTAAAATAGTATTATCATTATAGGCCTTTCTTAACATTACTTCCAAATAAGAATGAAAATAAAATTTCTTACACTGTCAATTGTATCTTACCTCCTGGAGAGACCAACCAGATCAAACCCATTGATAATATGTAAAAGGAGCATCTTAAATGCCCCAGTTTATCCTCTGCAACTGTATTCAACAGCCCCAAGCAGGGGTTATGGGTATAAAGGTTCCCAAAGTGGAGGAACTATATAAGGGCTTGAGATTTTACCTTTCTTACAAACTAAGAAATAAGCCTGTTTCTATTCCGTGGTTGCCAACAAGAGGATGTGCACCGTGGGACAGAGACCAACGACTTTGTTACAGCAAAAGCAGAGGTCAGAGCTTCGTGGTCACTTACTTCTGTTTGCCTGTCTCCCCAAGTTTCATGGGAGCAACACAGAAGTTTCATGACAGATACCTGGGAACAAGATGGGTTGTGTTTGCATGGTAGGAATTCAGATCCATTTTTACAATGGGAAATGAGTTGCCCTTGCTCTGGTGATGAGGATTATAAGGGTGGGGCAGAGAGAGTACCTCTTTTCTCAAGATTGTTTACTGCAAATACAACTCTGATAAATGATATGGTAGAGTAGCAAGAGCCTTTTGTTCTTGGCATGACCAGCAAGAATGTGCAGGCACACACAGGTTCCATGCCAGATGGCCTCACACAGAAACCGAACATAAATGAGGTAACAAACCTAAGAGGCTATGGCATAATATCTTCCACCAGTTTTCCATTCCTCCCAAAACCCGAGGTTTTCACTTCCCACATTATCAGAAATAAAATATTTTTCAAGTACTGTGTTGTGTTTGTAAATACTTCATGCACTTCTATGACCATGTATTCCACAATTCAGTGTTAAAATGGGTTGTTAAACAAGGGTGATAGTCCAAATACCTAACAGGAGCACCAGTCAATCAGAACAGACTGGCTATAAACAAGTATACTGTATGACCATAACAGTTATTAAGTTCTGTAAGACTGAGATCATGCTTAACTTATAATAAAGGAGGTTGAACACCAAGGATTTCTTGGAGTATAGAAAATGTACAGACACAAATACACTGATTCAAAAGAATACCTGCACCCCTATGTTGATAGCAGCACTCTTTACAATAGGTAAGACCTGGAAACAACCTAAATGCCCAAAAACAGATGAGTGGATCGGTACATAAGCTATGGTACATATACACGATGGAATACTATTCAGTAATCAAAAAAGAAAAACTAGACGCATTCATAGGAACATGGATGGAACTGGAAGGGATTATGCTCAGCAAAATAAGTCAGAAGGCAAAAGAAAAATACCAGATGGTTCCTCCCCTAGGAGGAATATAAGGGAACCAAATAAGGATCAAGGAAAGGAATAAGAACAATAATAATAATAATAATAACAATAAAGACACAACAAAAACTAAAAATGAAATGACAAGGACAAATTGGGGACACTTGGTGGGGAGGGGAATGATGGAAGGTTGAGAGCAGACAGGAGCACGGGAACATGGGGGACTGAGGTGATGGTGCACTGGTGATATGGTGATGGGGAATACATGAGAATTACAATTGATGTCAAATATATATAAATAAAGGGAAAAAATAAACTAAAAAAAAGTACAGATGTTAATTCTAAAAAAAAAAAAAAGAAAAAAGAAAAAGAAAATGTACAGAATTTACCTAGGGATAAGGTGGACATGTCAGTGCATGTTAGTGATCAAATTCCTAGTCTGTTTGACCTAATTCAATTGGAATTCAATCTAGAAAATAACTTCATGGCTCCAAAAGCCCTGCTATTATTGTTCTCATTTTCCAATGAATATGAGTAAACCTGCTTGCACTGGAATTAGCTTGTTTGGAAGGCTACATGAAGTAAGGCTTCAGCTAAAGGAAATTTTCTAGGGAAAAGCTGTTTGAGAAAGGTCAAATATTTCTTTTAATTAAAAAAAGGTGAAATAATTGTGGATGATATTTTTATAGTCTTGAGGAAGTATTATGAGTGACTAGAGCTCTGGGGATAAACTGGGGCACTTAAGATGCTTCTTTTACATATTGTCAATGGAGTCTATCTGGTTACTCTCTCCAGGAGGTAAGATATAATTGACAGTGTGAAAAATTTCCCAAAGAAATTGTTATTTTCATTCTCATTTAGAAGTAATGCTAATGCCCTTGCATGGCTCACATCCATTCAGTCATTTACAAACTTAGACACATCTCAAGGAGAAAGTTCTTGTTTACTTTCCTCTCATCCTCTCAAGGAAATTTTACAATTTGTTTCTTTGAATTATATATCCTACTTCCTCAGTGAGGAAGACATAAATGACCTACACTAGTGAGAGGAAAAACCAAAGCGCAGAAATAAAGTGCTAAGAGATTCACCAAGTGCCCATTGCAGCATAGAATGATCATCTGAGCAATGAACTGTTGAGCTATGTCAATTCAAAATGTCTGGATACTCTCTACTTCATAGAGGCAGAACCAATGAGTCAGTAGAGGCAGTCAAGAAATAAATCAAAGTATGTCTCAAGTCTTCATTAAACCCATCACCACTCTCAAAATAAAGAGAAACATATTCATCAAGTGATAGGCACCATTTGAAACATTTTCTTGTTTTATATCACTTAACCCCACAATAAACCAATCGATGACTTCTATTCCTATGCTGCAGACAAAGAATAAATAACAGAAGACCAAATCATTAATCATGAACATTTCATAATCAGAAAAGTTGTAAGAAAATATTTTATTTTCAACATGATAAACTTCTGTTGGGATCTAGTTATGGCTAGAAAAATAGAACTAACATTTAATTACAAATTTCATTTCATTTAATTTTATGGCAATCTTCATTTCCTTCAAAGAATAAGAAACCAAGAAACCAATGTTTAGCTGGGTTAAGTAAGTTGTTCAGGTTTACCCAACGGAGACAGTGGGATTCCAATCTAGTCTGCTGATTCAAATATTAGTTACTTCTGTGGAACATGAGACTGTATCTTTGTTTTCCTGTCAGAAAGTGAAAGATCCTCTGAAGCCATGAACACAATTAATAGCACAATACTGCACATGTTTGTAGAAAAGGAAAGGACACCAGAAAAAGGTTTACCTATTAGGTGATTATTGGCAATGACATGGTACCAGAAGAAAAGTTGTGCACCAGGATGATAACAGGAATAATATAGAAAGTCATGGTGACTGAAGTTAATATTGTTTGTTCTCATAAGTGCAAGTAATATACTTAAGCACAGAGATTATAACTTCAAAAATCCTTTAGTTTTATAACTTTAGAAAATAAGATTTTAAAAAGGAAGAGATACTTTAAAAGACCTCAGACATTTAAGCCTCATTTGTTTTTGAAAAATCATGACTTACTTTTAAAATATCAGGGAAATAAATATTTTAACTTAAAATTTCATGAGGGTCTTTTATGAAATAATTCCCCTGCTTCCCAAACTGGTCTGATAATTTATGAGTGACAAAGAGATAGTAAAATTCTCAAATATTCTGTATCAACTGAAAATATTCACAGTATCTTCATTTATTAAAAGGAAGTATAGCATTAAAGTGCTTTGTAATTCATAAATGTAGATTGTACTTTAAAGTTTGAAAGCTGTTTTTATAGCTTCATTTTTAAATGCCATTAGGCAGGATAAAGATGGCAGTTGGTGAGCAAGTCATAGTTCACTTGACTCAAATTTTTAATCATTAAGATAGGAAATATCACAGAACTGGAAAAATGAATATTAAGCACCACCTTCTAGACTCCAAGGTGGAATGTCCACTGAGGGAAGCACAATGTGGACCTGACTCAAAAGAGCAACATTCACAAGAAGGAAGGGTGTGCTGTCTGGGAGCACACGTTTGGGAGTCACTGTCCTGAATTTGAGTCTTAGCTTTGCTACTTAATGTGTCCTCAGCCTTTCCCCCTTTAATTCCCTCATTCATAAATTGAATTAATGGTGGCATTCTTCTAAAGAGTATACAGTATGGAAAGGGAGGGGGGACATTTCCATTTTACAGTGGAAAAATCTGACAAACATTACCTCAGCCAGGTGACCAAGTTTCATATCAACAGTATGAGCCACAGGGGTTGTCTGTGCCCTAATGCATTGTAACCAGAAGGGCACTTCCTTCCTCAAATGTGTAACTCTAGTCTATTCATGAGAAAAATATTAGACAAATCTCAGCTGAGGAACATTCTATAAACTATCTGACCTGAGCTGTTAAAATCTGTCAAAGTCATGAAAAATAAAACAAAAATTCATGAAACCGGTTCAAGCCCCCAGGCGTAGAAGGAGACACAGACTAAATATAATGAGGTACCCTGGATGGGATCCTGCTTTGAGTTAGGAATTTAGCCCCACCTACATCTCCAATATCAGGAATTAGAGTTCAGAGAACTTCTGTAGTCCATATAACACCCCAACCCTTGTGCCTCAGGCTATGCACACTGCCCACACTGGAGAGTCTTTCATGCTTCACTCTTTGAGATCTGTAGCAACAAAGTTCGCTCTCACATTCCTCGTCCCCACCACCAAGAGCTTTACTGTGGCCTGCTGTTTATTGTGCTCAGCAGTTTTTACTTATCAGTGCAAAGTTTAGAGTATCTCCTAATCTCATCAAAGACAAATTGTCCTCTCTTAAAAGTTGGTTTTTACATAGAGAAAAGGAGAGGGAGATATTTATTACAACATCTTTAACCAGAAAGTCTAATGTTACTGTAATTTCAAAGAAGAGTAAGCGCAAAAAGGAAAATCTAACGGCAGCACTCAGCACTCTTCTCACTGTCTTGCATTAGCTTTATCTTTTTTTTTTTTAATTAAAATATTTAAAAATTTAGGGCCTCCCTGGTGGCGCAGTGGGTTAAGCAACGCACTATGAACCAGACCGCAGCCACTGCAGCACGAGTTCAATCCCTGCTGCCGGCCAGGGGCGGGACCCACATGGTGCAGCAGACCTCTCCTGCTGTGCCCGCTGCTCCCCTCAGCAGTGTACTTCCGTTGATCTGCCTGTTCTGCTCCCCGCTCTC
>JAGFMF010011688.1:1437349-1455236 GCA_019455555.1 Galemys pyrenaicus
ATTGTTCTTATTCCTTTCCTTGATCCTCATTTGGTTCCCTTATGTTCCTCCTAAGGGAGGAACCATCTGGTATTTTTCTTTTGCCTTCTGACTTGCTTTATCTTTTTCAGACCAAATATCTTGCAGTGGTAGACTGTGGCAACTTTTTGAACTTCAAGATATCAAACACCAATGTCCCATGTATGTTTTAGAATAGTAACAAATGTTAAACCAAAAGATAAAATCAATCTATGTTCGCTATAAAATTTTGTCAAATATCTAGTTAGCAGCAGGGAATTGACATGTGATTCTTCAAAATTTGTCCAGACTTTGTTAAGAATAATTTCCACGTTTAAGTGTTTGCTTTACCAGAAATAGTAATTTCACATTAAATTATTAGGATAATTACTAAACACCTAGTATTATACCTACTAATATACCTACTAAATAACTTTGGAGGTATTGAACCTTAGATACTAGTTGAATGTGACTCTTTAAATTTTGATAAACATAGCACATAATATTTGATATTGTCCTGAAGTTTTCTCCCCAAATTCTTTTCATTACACTATTTCTTTTCTTTCTCATGTACTTACTTGGTATACGTGATAGGAGAATGCTCAAAAAAGTCACAACTTGCTATAAACACTCTGCAACAAGTTAGCTATTTATGATTATAGCATTTATCTGCTAAAGATATTTGGGAAAATAAAAGTGTAATCAAGAGGAAACAATTATGAGGGACAAATGTCTTAGTCCTCTGTAAGAAATATTTAACTGAAAAGAGGGGAGATAAATGTCTTAGTCCTCTGTAAGAAATATTTAACTGAAAAGAGGGGAGATTTTTCCCAACGCTGTCTATCAGTTTCCAAAACTTCTCTCCCCTTAAGAAAGTCAAGATCGACATTAAACTTCCTCATGGCATTTGGGCAGGTGGGGCTGCTGTGTGAGCAGCATTAGGTGCATGAACCTCCATGGGCAACGTGTGGGTGTAGAGCGCACAGGAGTGTGTGCTCTCCTTGGGGAATGCGCATGCGTGACCAGGTTTCTGTCCTCTGCGCTCAGGCATCTGTGCCAGTGCCTGGCAGCCCTCGGTCCAACAGAGCAGCCATTGCTACTGCCACCTACTTGGTCTTTGCTTTGCTTTTCCTTCTTTATAGGAATTTACCAGTTTAAAAAAAATTTTTCAACTTTGGTGGGAATTTTAACAGTATTTATTTTTAAGGTTTTCATTTTATCAGTACTAAGTCGAGTATGTAGTCAAGTGATGAAAAGATGCCAGGAACCACATTCAGGTGACTAATTGAAGTCCAAGTCACTCCTGCAGGGGATACTCTCACTTGCCTGTCTTCCTCCTGCTTCAGAGGAGCAAGATAACAGCGCTGCCTCAGAGGGTATATCTTAATTTTTAAGCTTCTGATTTTATCATGTTGTCTTCTTTTAAATTCAAGTTTTATTCTATCCTTTCAAACAGTTAGATGTTATAAGTTGTTCTCGTTCATTTCTTAATATCCATCATTCTAAGTTAACTTTAATTCTTTCATGGCTGCATTTTTTTTTTTTAAACTTGTGAGCCTTCGGTGTTTTTCCTTTTATATTTTTCCTTTCGCCTTAATTTCTAAGTTTGTGGGGTTCCTTCCTAACTTGTTTTTCTTTCAACCCTATTTTGCCTAATCATTTATAGCTCAAGCTTAAAATATCCCTTTTCTTTCCTGTCCTTCACACTGTAATGTCAGCTTCAGGTCTTTTCTACCTTTGTCTTTGTAAATTTGTCACTGCCAAATGTCCTCAATATCTGGTTAATGGCCTCTTGACTTCCTTCATTGTTTCACACAAATTCAGAAAAAGTCGGGGAGCAGGCACCCAAAAGTGGGAGTGATTAGTACTTCTTTTCTTCCAGCTGTCCCCCAGCTGTCCCTCAGGCTGGAGTCCATGTTCCCTTCAATGTCATTCAAAAAATCAGTAACATAAAATAAATGGGTCATTTGGGATATCCACAAGCTGAGAACCTTCCTAGCACCATAACAAATTTTGAAGAAATGATATAGTTAGACTACTAGAATAATGCTTTTTTATTTTAGAAATTACTTCTTTTTTTATTATGAAGGTAATAGATACTCAAAATAAAACTGGAAAACTCAAGAATGTATTTAAAAATGCCAAAAATTGTACAATCCCATTACTCAGAGATTATCATTCTTGTACATTAAAGTATTTCCTTCTTTTCAGAAATTTCTGATGCATAGATATACATATTTTTCCTTTAAATTAGAATTCTAGGTAGTAATGCAGTCTACATTTCTCAACTTTTCAATATATAATGATCTTTCTTTGCCCTAAAAATCTTCAAAAAAATTTTTAATGACTCTTTATATGCCACCAGATAGGTACATCATGTTCAAACATGCTGCTAAATAGCATGGCTATTATTCTCCTCTGGAATAATCCTATCACTTTAGGAGAAGTTAAATGTTCTTTACCTACCACATGTAGAATAGAGGGAATTTAACTGCATGCATTCAGCAAAGCAAGATATAGCCTCACTCTAGTAAGTCAGAAACTAGATGACAATGGGTCTGGACTAGGAATCATAACTCAAATGGCCACAGAATCCAGCAGGTGACATAAATACATGGCCTGGTCTGGGCATGGTGGCACCCATACAGGGTCATTAGGGTTGTGATAGACCAGAAACATAGGGTTCTTTATGGGGGGTAACTCTGCCCAGCTCAAATCTATTGATTATGCCTGAAATCAGGCCCTTGTTTTCTCAAGAGAGGCTTAAATTTCAATTTTTTAAAAATTCATTATCAGTGAAGAACTAATGGTTTAAAAAACTATAAGCTTGTATACAAGTGAACTGAGAACTAGGTTCAGATCATGGGTCATGAATCTCTCTACAAACTGGGCTCTCATGGAAAGAGACAAATTAAGAATTAGAAAACTGAATGTTTTGAATAATAAAATATGATATTAGTTCATTGCATGCTGATAATTAGTTTTATCCAACCATCTGTTCCAACTAGATACACACAAAGGGAGGTTTCCACCTTTTTTGAAGAGACCCAGGAACACCTCCACGCACAGATATTCATGTGGAAAGTCCATGTGCATTGCGAACTCCTGGTGTGGGGAAATGGAGTGGGATAGGAGGAGAGTCTCCTTTCTTTTGACTCTACAACCAGTGCAGTGGCTTCTGACACAGGTGAGGAGCCCAGTTCTTCAAGGTTCTAGGACAATGTCAAAATTCCAGTATTTTAGTAAGAGAATCATTCAGAGACTAGATAAAACAGTCACAGAAAACAATAGTGGCTTACAGATCTGACTTCTTTAAGGGCTGTTGGATAATCTGTTCCATGGACATGACAAATTCAGACTTTGTTGGGATGGGGGCCAGAATTTATTCATCCAAGTTTTTATCAAGTAATTATTATATGCTAGGTTCTACATTATAGACATTAAAGATTTCTTATAATCTGCAGATAAGGGAACATATATGTAAATAGGTCATTTTAATCAAGTATAATAATGTTACAATAGGGGAAGGATGTGGTGAATACCTAACCTAAACTGGAGTGTCATGGAAGGATAAGAAAAAGAACCTACAGAGTTAGTTAAGTTTGTATAGTTTTGGGTGGTGGGAGTAAGAAACTTCCATACAAAAGGAAATGCACATGAAAATACTCAGACACCAAAGAGGTACCTTAGAAGAACTAAAAGAACTTTAGTATGGCTGGAGTATTAAGTTCAAGGGTCAAGCAATGAGAAATAGGATATCTAAGGAGATCAAACTCAGTTGGGCCTGTGAAAGAATCTTAATAGTAGTTACGGATTTAAGTGATCATTAGTCACAGCTATTCTTTGACTAGTGAACTGAAGAGGTACAGGAAGCAGGCTTTATCCCCAGAAAAGGGAAAAGGTTAGAACTTGTCAGAGTACCAAGTGGGCTTGGTGGGGATGGTGAAGAAGTAGCAAAGCAAAAGCTTTGTTGCACAAAGAACTATCTAGGGCTTATGGCAAGAGAGTTGTACCCCAGTCCGACTGAGTGTGGGTATGACTGCATAATTAGGATTGGTTCGTGGCTGGAGCTGACTAAAGGTGACAGAGCCTGGATTGGAAGACATTAATTAGTGATTCCTCCTGTGGGAAGAGATAGGAATTAACGAGTGAGTTGCTAACCTAGAAATGTTCTTCCTCACTGAGGCTTCGATTGAACTTTTTTCCAAAACATTTTTAATAAACATGAAACAGTTTCAGGTTCTGGAAGAAGACCTAATTGAAATTAGTTACACTTTAAGAAAACCCATATACATAAGTGATATTTCAGAAATTCTATTATGGAAAAACATTAGTTCAGCTGAGACATTATAAGGAGTAAAATCTCCATTTGGCAATAAAAAATAAATACACAAAAAGAGGCACATACAAAACCAATGCACAATTTCAGGCCTCACTTCTTCATGATGAAAGAGATTTTTCAATGCTTCCATTACACATTCATTAATTAGAAACACATTAGGAGCTGAGAACTGAAGCAAGCTTATACTAGACAGATGGTGTAAGCCCAATAGCATGAACTCATGCTACAGAAATAAAAATGTGTCTTTGTAAACATCCATTAAGCATTAATCTCAAATTCTGCAAACTAGTAGTACAATGTGGAACATTTTTATGTAAGCCAAGTAAAACAATGAAATCAGGATTCACCTCTTCTCTAAACAAAAATGAAAAAGTGAACTGTCAGAGGTTGCTCTGCTTTGTATATATCTGCTCAAGCAGTATTTTTAAAACAGAGATCTGTCAATGAACGATTGATGTCATCTTACTTTCACTCTTAATGAAGATTTAATGGAAATATTTAATAGTGTAAAGCATCATATCTTATTGCATTCTTATAATGACTCCATGAAGCAAGAATTATTTAAAACTTGGAAAAGATAATTGCACAAGGTGATGGAATTAGAACTCATGTTTACATGTCATAACTGAATTAATCTAAATATAATGTTTCCAGAATACACACTGATGATTACACCAGTTGGTGTTTGCAAGTTTACATCTGATGGTGGTACATCATTTAGGGAGTTGGAGTTTTTGTCTCGATTCTTTCAAACTGAAATGTTAAAACAGAAAATCTTTCCTTCTATTTACACAGTCATATGCTCTTTTATCTCTAAACCAACCAAGGTGCTAAGTGCCAACCATGCTCCTAGCAAGTGCAGGGATCAACAGACTGGACACCTGCCCACACTCATTTTGTTAGTGCAAATGATTTTATACTGTTAGCCTTGTATGTCATATTCTTGCTATATTTGGTTATTAGTTCCAGGACAGTTTTTGTTGTTGAACAATTTTCAGATATTTTAAAAATGTCACTTGTGAACAGATAGTTGTGTTTCTTCCTTTCCAATAGATATACCTTTTATATTATTTTCCTGTTTTATTTTATTAGGTAAAACTTCCAAAATGGTGGCAAAAACAGTCATGATAGGGGATCGTAGCAGGAAAGCTTCTAATGGTGAACACAATGCCAGCTGTAGATTTTTTTTTAAATCAAATTTAAGGACGTTCCCCTCTATTGTAGGTTATTGAGGTTTGGTTTTTTTGTTTTGTTTTTTTTCATCATGAATGGATGTTGGATCTTGTCAAATACTTACCTGCAGCTGTTGATATAGTCATGAGACTTCTTCAGCTGGTTGGGTGATGGGTTACGTTAATTGATTTTTAAATGTTGAACCAGACTTGCAAACCTGTAATAAATCTAGTCGTTTAATGTGTGTGTGTGTATGTATAATATATTGAATTTCACTTGCTGAAATTTTGTTGAGAATTTTACACTGATGTTTATGAGAGATATTGGTCTGTAGGCTTGAGATGTCTTCATCTGGTTTCAGTATTACGGTAATGCTGGCCTAGAAAGAATCTCCTTGGTTTCCACCTTCTAGAAGATATTGTGCACAACTGGTATAATCTCCTCCTTAAATATTTAGTAGAAATCTTTAGTGAACTCATTGGGACCTGACTCATTTTCTTTTTTGGAAAATTGTTAATTATTGATTCAATTTCTATCAGATTCAGGCCTATTCAGATTATTTACTCCTTTTTGTGAGAATTTTGGCAAATTTTGTCTTTCAAATAATTGGTTTATTTCCACCTAGATTTTTCTTTCCCTCTTTTTTTTTTCCTCTTTTTTTTTCCTCTTTTTTTTTAAGACATTATTTGGGATCATTATTAGTCTATCACATCTACCAATTAATAGCACGAGTGAAAAAAATCTACATTGCTTTACACTGTTCTACAAAACAGAAACTAAAATAACCTGTTTTACAGTTAGTCACATATATAGTCTTTTGCCCATGCATGAATACTGTCTAAAACATGTCTTCTCTCTAGCAACTAAGCCCTTCCATCCCTGTTCACAAATCTGTTGTAACCTGTAGCTTTCTTGTTACTTCTCTGGTTCTCTGATAAGCTTTGTTTCCTAGCAGTTAATTAATAGTTTCTGCCATGGTCATATCTGCTGCTGCTGCTAGACCCACCACAGCCACCTTGGTTTCACAGTTTGGTCTCCATTAGAAATCCAAGGCTTCTGCATCCAAAGTTTCCTTCCTTCATGGGTTCAAAATGTGAAGACTGATTGTTATAATTGCCAAATCATTGTAGCTTCTACTACTTTCAAAATTTCTTCCATCATTACCAAATGCATTGTTGTCACCAAATTTGTATTACTTAACCCAGTACCATCGTATCTGTCACCACCACAGCTGCCACAAAAGCCGCCTTAATCACTGAAGCTTCTTTCACAAACAAAATTGTCATTCCCACCAAATCCCACTCCACAACTCTATCAAAGTTTCCAGAACTACTTTGACCTCAATGGCAGGATCAAGCTCTGACTATCTCTGGCTTAGATAAGGCTTTCCTTACTTCACAGAGGGTTCCATTCACAATATGGCATTTCTGAATGACAGTCTTGTCTACTGAATCATGGTCATCAAAGGTTCCAAAAACAAAGCCTCTTTTCTTGCCATTGCCTTGATCAGTCATGATTTCAATTTTCCCATCCTTAGGTGGTGTTCTTCAGTGTCTTTTTTAAACAAAAATCTTTTTAACATTTATGGGGGCACCAGGTTTTTGAGACTCTTCTATTGACATGGTCTTCTCTGGTTCCACACCTTTTCTATCCACCTTATGTGACCTTGCATTCATGGCTGCATCCATCTACTCTGCTGTCACATAAGTCACAGACCCAAAGTCTCTGGATCACTTGCTGTTTGAATATGCCATTAATCACAAAGTCAAGCCTTTTGCCCATACACATAGCAATCAAGAGTGTGTGAGCATTCCCCATTGCTCAAAATGGCTTCTCAGACTCTCATCAGTAGGGATGGGGGTAGGGACAGTTGCTGTCAAGAGTATTAACTAGATTCCTAAATTATATTACACGGGGAAAGACTCTATATATCAAAAAGAGCTGTAGAAGGAACAAGTGAGCTAGCAAGGGTGTGAAAGGATTCAGTCCTGCAATCACTATTCTTATGGAGGGCTAAAACCACAACCAGGCATGGTACAGAGATGGATAATTCAGCCCAAGTCTGCCAGGAAATGCCTAGGTTTTAAGAAGACTATTGTAAGAAAGAACCAACTAGTTTTGAGGCTTACTTATAAAGAAGTTGGTAGTAGGACCTAGTCAACTGTGACATCAAGATTTCCTATTGGTGTCACAGGAAAAAAAGAGGGGGTTGAATGTCCTTCAGACATAAAATAAGTTAGGAGGAATCAAACAGTTTTACATGAAGAGGAGTGAGGGGTTTTTATTTTTGTTTTTTTTGTGTGTGTTTTAAAGTCTCCCAGTGGAAACTTTCAGTGACTAGTTTAAAATGTGCTAAAGACACTCAGACAGGGGCAGAGATATAGAGGTGGAAGACTTCTGCTTCAAGCTGATAGTTGAAGACACAACACCAATGAGATCTGCAGGCCAAAAACAGAGAGAAAAGCAGAGGGCTGGAACTAGCACCTCTATGGCTGACTCCCCCCTAAGTGCTTGGTCCCCTAGATGGCTGGTGGGCTAAAAAATGTACTCGCTGGACATCCATCATTTCAAGTGCTGCCTGTTATTTTTTTCATCCTCCAAGTAAGCCTGGGGTAATTAATCAAATGAGACAAAAACTTCCAGAGATTTGTTCTTTTTCTGTACTAACCACCTCTCTTCTCCAGGCCATTTTCCAAGGTCTTCATAGAATAGTTTAACAAGCCTATTTGGAGCCTTTTCTAGCTGTCACCTTCAGTAAATATCTGCCAAGGAAAGTCTTCAAGTGTGTGATATCTAACAAGTTGGACACTTAAAGTAGTTATTCAGATAGAGCCTGTGGACATGACAGCCTGTGATAACTGTTCTGGAACAATTATAGGCAAATGTTTGAAGGTTGTTTTCAAGATTTTTCCTTCTTTTTAATTTTTGGACCACTGACCTGATTAGCACTGAGGCTCTCTCAGCTGTGTGAGCTCAATGCCTCCCCCTCCATTGTTAAAGCCAACAATAGCCCTGTCCTGTGCTCCAGTTGTGTCTGAGGTTTTCTGTCATGGACATATTCAAAATCCTTTACATTTCAAGGTAATGAATTTCCAGAATATGACCACTCAGAGAAGTTTGGCTTTTTGGTTTTTGTTTTTTTAAAAATACTGTTTCATGTTCCCTATAATTTTGGTGATTTATAGTCATTTTTTGAGCTAACAAGCTTTTGGTTTTCTGGGTCTTTTGGGGGGGGGGGTGGCAAGGCTTGGTTTCTTGGTTTCACTCTTCCTGCCCTGAGCAAGTGAACAAGCAAGACAATCCAGCCACTGTTTCATTCCCCCGTGGCCAGGCTCACACGGACTACAAGCTTGAGTCAATGCTGACTGCCCTGTGGCTCCTGAGGAACATGGGCATGGGAGTAGGGAGTGCAGAGGGAATAAATTCAAGCATTCCTTGCACCCAAATACAATATTACATGGGAACTTAATTCAATATAGGTCCATAATTATGAACTTGGGAAACTTTCTTCTCTACAAAAATAAACACCAATTCCTCCCAGTGAAACCCCTATACTTCCTGTAAACTAAAGAGTCCCCCAAAGAGGCTAAGAAGCATTATATGAAATATGATGATCATTTAAAGTGACTCAGAGACCTTTTCCACTTTTCAGATATTGGCTCATTATCCAAGCACATTTAATAATTTCCTGTGTGTAGAGTTGTGCTAGACATTTTACAAAGCTAATTAAACAGCCATGGTATCTAACCTCTAGGCATTTATGATTTAAGGACGATGATGCCAATAGAGACAGAGGAACTAATTCAAGATATAAAGGATATTGAACAAGTAACACACAGCTATATAGAGGAACCACAAAAGTCAATGTGTTATTGGTTCTCCTCTGGCATCAATGAGATCACCCAGACTGCCTGGGGAGTCCAGAGGTTACCAAAGTAAGTTTATTAATGTTGATTATGACTGTAATCACTGTAATCCCATTCACTCATTGACAGGAACTTGCTAAGCCCCCTCAAAAAAAAGGCAGATGCTGATAATATATTTCTATCCTTCTATTCTGCAGAGAATTCCCCAAAAGTAGAGAGATACGCTGCTCCTAAGGCAGACACTGCCCCTCACTTTACTTACCTCAGCTAAGTTCTGTATATTATGATCAGCTTTACTGTTTTGATGATTCCTACTTGGGATCCATCCTGCCTTCTCTAGAACTACTTTATAGAATCATCTGCCCACTCACAGAGGACAAAGCTACTCATTCCCAATAATGTATCTATTTCAGACAGGTAGTAGCTGGACATAATGAATAAAGTCAATGAAAGGGTTGGAGTTCTCAGCATCACCAGTTCATAGCAGGAGTCCTAAGGTCCCCAGACAACCAAGAATTGTATTTGGACACAGTGAGCTTTAAAAGATGTTGCAAACTAAGAGAGGAAAAATAATGCATTAAACCTGGAACCCAACAAAGAGTTTAAAAGCAGAGGGTAAAGTACTTATCATTACCTTTTAGGAAAATACAATTACATTTTCTATTAAGAGAAGTCAGTCCTGTTGTACGGAGTTAGTTACTTTAAACTGGCAAATAGAGAGGATAGTCTATTGCTGGGAGTAACCCAGCAAAGCCAGGTGACAACTTGAGATCTCACCTGGGAGTAAACCATCAGGAGGTCTCTGCAGTCGCTGGTCAGCAGCTACCCTGACTAGCACAAAACCACCTATTGTAGAGTCTGCCTGGTCCTTTCACATCCAGTGCTCTGCTGCTTCTCCCCCCAGTGGAGTCCAGCACCCAGTCCTTCTGTCTGAGGCAGGTCACCTTCTCAGGTACTGCCACAAGGCAGAATGCATGTTTGTGTTCTCCCTGGGATGAGTACCCTTCATCCTCCAGATTCCACTAACTCCCCTTTATCTTCACTTTTGGAGCTTCTCAAAGGTCCAATCTCCTCTCTGCTCTCAGCCCCCAACACACACTGCAATGGATTTAGGCTCTTCAGAAACCCAGAAGTTATAAGTCTTATAGGGAATGTTGGCTTCAGGCCTAGAGACATAAACCATCCTGAAATAGCTCTGGCTACTTGCTTGAAATGGATTAAGGAAAACATATAGGAAGAAGAATTACATTGCCATAAGAGGCAGAGTGTGCATATAATGTGAACACAAAAGGCAGGGATCTAAACCAGAAATGGTTTAATAGAGAAATGATTTTAAGATGAGTCTCTAGGTATATTATAAAATTTATTCTACATTTGACCTTCAATAAATTTTTTTCTGAAAATAAGGTAAAACCTGTATAAATTCTTTCTCTTTCCAATTCATAAATTAAACTCCAGGTTCTGAAATATGGCAAAAACTACATATTTTACAATGTGACAGGTTTTCTAGTGATAATAACAGCAGTGAAAATGACAATGAAAACACAAAATGGCATGACCACCTAAAATTTTCTGACATCCAAGTATATATATTTTTAAGGTTTGCCTGGAGGAACTGTGTAGATCAAGTTAGTCCTTATTTTACACAATCCTTATTTTATAGTCTTTTTTTTTTTACTAGTCTTAAATCCCCATGCCTAATTGTAACATGAATGGAGACTGACATGAGTTTGAGTGATTGAGTGAAATCAGGCACATTGAACTTCCCAGGTCCAGTAATTAATTCCTTGTCAAACAGAAGGACATTGGTGCACTCAAGGGGAAAACCCAGGAGTAATTATACAGTGGCCAGGTTAGGGCTCAGTAAGTGACACTGACTTATGGTCCTTGAGCTTCTGACATTGTCTGTCATGATCGATTTATAACAGACTCATCTACCTTTCTCATTCTAAGATCAAGTGTGTGTCCTCTGCTCAGGTGATTCTAACTTTCTTTGGCAGACTGATGGAGTCAAAGTCTAATTAACATGATGATAAATCACATTGGAAGCCATTGCCTATTACCTAATTCTCAGATACTCCACTCCATGTTTTACTCTATCATTTGCCTAGTGTTCCAAGCCTTTCTTGAGAATCAATACTTTCCTGAACTCAATTACAGAGTTTCCTGGAGGTGAGGTAGGGGTGGAAGTGGGCATCTGGGGTAGGGTAGGTGTGGAGAAACAAAAATGAAATGTTCTTGTAAAACAGAACATGGGGGAAAGAGGAGAGGATATATATGTTGAGCCTCTTTAAAATACAAGTCAGCTCATTGTTTTCTTCTATAGCTGTATGTGCTTTTCACAATTCTGCATGATCCAGCTGGAGTTAAGTCACCAAGCAGATTAACCATGCTGATTACCTTGCTAATCACCTATACCGACAATACCTTGGGCTTGGTCAAAAAAACATTATTTCAAATGTTGGAGTAATGTGTGCAGCTTCCTGTCAGCAGACAAGAAATTGAAATCTAGAAAATGATGCAAAACTGAGAAAGCCAAAAGTTTGTGTAGCTGATCTATGCATCCTTGTTCTACCATGTGCCAGCTGGCAGACCTGAGATTAGTTAAGTAAACTTTCTAAGCCTCAGTTTCCTCATCTTTAAAATAAAGAGTTAAATGACATGACCTGTGTTTAAAAGACTCTTACCACAATGCTTGGTAGATGTAAGGTGTTCGATAAAATGTTAGCTATCATCATCACCATCACTAGGATAGAGGGCTTGGCAGAAGTAAGACAGAACAACAGAGAACCCACGCTAGGGAGACAGGAAGTTCAAAGGTATAAAAATTTAGAAACATTTTCATTATATTTTCTAGGGCCAAGGAGATTTATATTTTTAACAATAGAAGTGTCTTTCTATGCTTAGACCATTAGAATAACACATGTGATATACACTCTCAAACAAATCACGGACTGTGGATTCTCTTCCTTGTTCTTTTACTATAGTTAAAATTCACTTAACTAAGCTGCAGCTCAGTGTATTTATCTTCATAAACTTTTAACTTCTCCATTGGCTACCTTTATAAAAGAACTAAAGCATTTTTATGTGACCAACTACCTTATAAAATAGAGCGAGTAAGATTATGTTAAGCAAGATTGTTATAATAAGATTCCATTTTCATCAGGAAGCCCTGAATTTCATTTAATAATCCAGTGTCTAAAAATTCTTTGCAGTACAATTTTCTTTAAATAATAATTTATCTTAAATATCATGCAGGGTGGTTATGTTTGCTTCATTTGCTCTCCTTTGCCTTAATTTACTTTTAAAGAGATCAAAACAATATTTATAGGGTGCTAAGCAAACAAAGATGTAATGAGATATAATGAAGTTCTTAAGCTTAGGAAGCTTTAATGAAATGATGGGGTAAGGTAAAAGTAAAACTAAATTAGGAGTCAGGAGATTCAGGCTCTAGTCCCAAATAGCCCACTAGTCCTTTCTGGCATAGTCTACCTCCCTCTCTGAACTGCACCTCTTCATTTGACAACAAAGAAATATCGTGGTCTTCTAGTTTCTCTCACTGAAATCTTCAATGACTCTATTGTCAAGGGCCATGGACTTACTGCTACAGTGCACCAGGCACCTTACTAGCTCTTAGGATAAAGATGAGGACAATAGAAAGATGAGGACGATATGCCCCCCTCCCCTAAGTAGTTCATACAAGAGCAGGAAAAACAAAGGGGAATTTGTTATCATCATAATAGTACATTATCATTGTGTATATTATATTGTTGTTATCACCCTTATTTCACTGAGAAATATCCAAGGACCAAATGGCTGCTTTTCCACTCACAGCAGATAGATTGTATATATATATATATATATAGTCATCATCTACGACTACTGGAGAGACAAAAATACCATAGCGGGTGCAAGCAATTTTGCTTCATGTAATAAAGTTAAATTTAATGCCACCTCCTTTTCATCAAGTATCAATTAAAGAATATAAAAAGGCTTTGCCCCATAGTATCCAACCCTGCTATTTTTCCTGAAATTCTTATCATTTTTTTTAGGGTCACTTTTAGGCAACATAGCCATAAAGTCTTGATCATTTTTTCTGAAAGGGATAATGCCCTGAGTCATTAGTTAGGAGCTTTTTCAAAATCATCATAAATAACCTTATCAGATACACACAATATGTATGTTTTATTAATCTAAGAAAGGACAATAAATTTTTTTAAGCTCTACCTCTTCCAACTACAGCCATCAGGAAATCCCACCAGCACTTTCAGGCCAACATTTTAAAATCCAAGTTATCATTGCTACCAAATTCTCCTTTCTACCCCAAACTCCTCAAAGTAACCATATATACCTGATTTCTCTCTCATTATGAATGCTGGCATTTTCTCTTAGTCACATACTCTCAACACCTTAAAGCTCACTTTGATTCCTTTTAAGTTATCACTGCTTAAGCTCTGTGGATGATCTCTTGTTCCATGTCTCTCTCTCTTTAAAATTGTGGTAAATACACATAACATATAATTTACCACCAGGCAGGTGAGGATGTGTTGAAAAGAAAATCCTTATATATTGTTGTTGATGGAAATGTAAGTTGGTCCAACCACTACGGAAAACAATATGGAGTTTCCTTAAAAAAATAAAAGATCTACCATATTATCCAGCAGTTCTACATTTCCTAACAGAAACAAAAATAGGACTTTCACAAGATATATGCAATCTCATGTTTATTGCAGCACTATCACAATAGCCAAGATATTTGCACTGGCAAACAACCCAAATGCTCATCAGTGAATGAATAAATAAAAATGATGTGATACGTCTACACCATGGAATACTATTCTGCCATGAGAAAGGATCTTTTCATTTGTAACAACATGGGTGGACCTTGAGCACATTATGAAAGTGAGACATGTGACAGAATGACAAGTATTATGTTATTACTTATATACAGAAACTGAAAAAATTAAACCTGTAAAAAACAGAGTAAAATGGTGGTTATCAGGAGATGGAAGGAAAGGGAATAAGAATGATGAAGTTGAGTAGTAAATAAACCATAGAGATCTAATATACAATATAATTTGTGTAGATGATAAAATTAATACTATAAAAAATTTAATACCTTAACCATTTTAAGAATATGGTTCAGCATTATTAAGTATAATACACAGTTTTTGCAGCCAGTATGTTCTTTCCTCATTCCCCCTCTCCTACCTAGCTTCTTGCAAACACCATTCAACTTTCTGTCTACATGGCTTTGACTGTAATGGAGTCATACAGTATTTATCTAGTTAGCTAATTTTACTTAGCATTACATCCTCAGAGTTCATACATGTCATTCCATATGTAAGAATTTCCTTCCATTTTAAACTGGAAAAAATGCCATTGTATGTGTATCCTGCAGTTTATCTATTCATCCACCAGAAGACATTTGAGTTTTGATTATCATGAATAATGCTGCTATGAACAGGGGTATACAATCATCTTTTCAAGAAACTGCTTTTTAATTCTTTTTTGGTTATACCCAGACATGGAGTTGCTCAATCATACCGAAATTCTTTTTTTTTTTTTTTAAAGAAGAACCATTCCACTTTCTGCCATGTCTCTTGCCTCCCGCCACTCCTCTTCTGCCACACTGTCATCATCTTAATTCAATCTCTGCCTCTCTGTGACTGCAAAACCCTCCAAAATCTCCTTCTACTCTAATCCACTCAGCACACTCCTATCATATTAATCATCCCTTAAATGTACTTCTGATACCATTTCTCTGCTAAAAGAAGCAAACAAACAACAATGAAATAACCTTCAGTGACCCTATTACCTGCCAATGGAAATAATAACTCCTCTTAACCAGATTTTCAAGGACAGTTGAAATAATGACTTCAATCTATGCTATGCTGCAACCAGGCCATTTTCTAGAGTGTCCTTCCCTTTTTCCTTTCCCCATGTGCTTTGCCTTCTTGTCCACGTTTGCTCCACCTACTGGACTCTAAGTCCACCTCATGACGCAGAAACAATTTCAGTTGGAACTTGCACTAAAATAGCAAAAATCACTCTTCTAATTTCAAATGTTTATCAGCCTCTGATTCATCTATGAAGCACCCATGTATCCACACCGGTTCTCAAAAGTATTCATGACAATCATAATTTCTTGGTCAGCATTGTCTTCCCTGCACTGCACTGAAATGCTCTAATGACAGGGAAGCACTCTGGTTTATTTTTGCTCAACCCCCAATACTCTATAGTACTAGGCCAACAGTAAACATGGAAAAATTAAGCATTAGTGGCTTCGTATTCTCTTAAATATGAATTCTACTCTCTCTTTTGTAATTCCAAACTCTTAGAATTGAATACATTTCATAAATTGGCCCTCTGGAGATACACTGAGGGTGCTTCTCTATTTAGGACCTGAATTACCCATGTTGAATGTATATATTGATCAAACCAAGGAGATATCTATTCTCCTTGGTGCAATATAGAATCAGTCATCACTGGGTTTCATATTGGACTTTCTGCAATTAGCATTCTTTCCCTTAATTAGAATCACTGTCTTCCAAATACTCTAAGCTAAGAAATAAATTATGATCATCTAATATTATAAGAGTCTCATGGAAATAGATTTAAGGGATATTGTTCAGTAGGCAGAGTATTATTATCTCAGTGAGAAGTTTATAACTTGTCTTCTTTTTAATTGGTTTGTTTTATTATTCTTTTCCTGCTCTATTGGATAGAAAACAATAAAAAGAATCACTACTTTTGCCAGGGAGAGATAACATAAAAGTTAAAATCGGAGAGAACTCCACATGCATGGTGCAATTTTAAAGTAAAATTATAATACATAATAAAACTCAAAATGAGTTGCAGCTGTGGTTTGAAAATCCTAAATATATCATTGAAAAGAAAATTGACTAATAAACAATCTTCCCCACACTAACAAATCAGATACATATGCAAATAAAATTAATCTCTGCTGTAAAAGGCTAAAGAGAAATCCATAAAACATGTAGAAAGCTGCCATTTTTCCAGAATGGTTGGCAGGGATAGGTTGGAGGGACAGCAGTGGTCAAGTTCTGCTGGGCTTAGGAAAGATAGGAACAAGAGAGGAGGATGAGATCAGCAAGGGAAGGAAAAGTAGGTGGAGCAAAACTGAGAAGTAAACCCTGAGTAAGCATGTAGGAGAAACCCAAAGCCCAGGCAGAGATAGTTGGGGGGCAGAGAAGAGGGAGGCAGTGAGGACAAATGTAGCTAAAAGAACACAGTGAGGAGAGAGGCTCAGTCTCAGCTTGTGAATCAAAGTGCTTTAAGGAAGCACTTTGGTGCGGGAATCCTCTATTTGTCCATTTCTGTGTTTTGACATATTTTAATAATTTAAAAACAAAAACTTAAAGGAGTCAAACCAGGCTTTGCATACCTATCCTTTACCTTTTATTTGATTGTAATCCTCTCTGAGGATTAGTGTGTACACATGCTTGTACACACTAAAATGTCAAAAACTTGCATCCCATAAAGTTCTTAGTACATGTTTAAGAAATTCACAATTATTTATAATTCTTGAATTACATTACATATATTAGTGAATTATTAATCCAATTATTCTGTAATCTATTAACTTTGCATATTCCAACTTTCCTGGAATAGTCCAATTAATACCCACTGCTCAATACAGGCCTACTTTTTACAAACCCAGGTTTAGAGGATACATCCTATGATAAGCCTGGTCATAACACAAAATGAGTGTTGACTTCTAGAACTCTCTGTCAATTTATTTGCTGTCCCTTCATTCTCCCTGATCAAAAGGGAGAATAGGCTATGCTTGTTAACACTGCAGATCCTGTGACTCTGGATTGTAAGTATGCAAATTTATTATCATTATCCTGACATTTGCAATATATTTAAAGAAACTATTTTCTTAACTCAGTATGTGTAGCTGTATGATTCTACAATCAATTTTTTTCAACTGCATGTACAGCAGAAATGTTATATAATTCTTCAACCATCTTGGCTACTAGTAGCATAAATCATTAGTAGACCTACAACTATATTGAAAAGTAACTCCAGGGCCTCCCTGGTGGTGCAGTGGGTTGAGCACTACTCTGAAGCATCTGCTTCACAGCAGCACAAGTTCAATCCCCAGCTGGGGAGGGGACCCACAAGGCACAGCAGACCTCTCCTGCCTTGCCCACAGCTCCCCTCAGAAGTGTACTTCAGTCTATCTTCCTGTTCTGCTCCCCACTCTGTCTCTGGTGAACCCTCTCGCCTCCCATGACTTTGAAATGTTCCCCAGCTCTTGTATGATAAATAAATCTTTTTTTTTTTTTAAAAGTAACTCCATGTGTGTGAGTGTATGTGTGAGTTTACATAAATGTTTGTGGAAAGGGAAACATTTTGATGCTCCAGGAAATATAAGGGATTTTCCTTTCCCCTAAGATCTGGAAC
This sequence comes from Galemys pyrenaicus, assembly GCA_019455555.1. Lineage (NCBI taxonomy): Eukaryota > Metazoa > Chordata > Mammalia > Eulipotyphla > Talpidae > Galemys > Galemys pyrenaicus. The sequence continues at coordinate 1,455,161 of JAGFMF010011688.1, forward strand.
AAGACAAGGTTGTCCTCTTTCACCACTGCTCTTCAATATAACACTGGAAGTCCTGGCCAGAGCAATAAGGCAAGAA
>JAGFMF010011688.1:1456939-1474645 GCA_019455555.1 Galemys pyrenaicus
AGCACGAGGGACTGAGGTGATGGTGCAGTGGTGAGATGGTGATGGGGAATACATGGGGATTACAATTTATGGCAAGTATATGTAAATTTTAAAATATTTTATATTAATAAAAAAAATTTAAAAAAATATAAGGGATTTTATATCATGGTTTTCTTGCTTGGCAATGAGCTCATTAGTGAATTTATCTACACAGGAAAATAAAGGGCAATTTTTTATCTTTTAAAAACATCTTTATGGGGCTACAGCTAGCATACAAATATCATTTGTAGAAACTAAAGAGAAAAATCACCTTTCTGGATGGACTACTTGAAAAAAGAACACCTCTCTCCAGATTAGATTGGATTGGGGGTTAAATCACAGATTAGATTTCACCTGTTCTCATCCCCAGGAATTGGAGTGGTGACCTTAATAGCAAAACCAGTTTTTCCCATTTACAATCCCATATTTTCATTAAAACTTTCAGAGGCACCCACCTGAGAGGGAGACGAAAAGCAAAGCTTCTTAGTCTGTGCGTGTGCATGTGGCATTTGAGGATCTGCTTCCTGATGCAGAAAAGCATCTCATAATTGTAAAAAGATGTTACAAACATTTTTTAAGATTTAAAGTCTACAGTTAAAATAAATAGAAATCTATAGATTAAAGATAGCTAGAATGTTTTTATTTTCAGGATTTCATATCACACACTAAAATAATTAGAGAACAAACCAAGGCAAGCCTAAAAGTATGTGTTTTATAATTAAACCTAGTGGGAGAGTAAAACATTCTGTTCTCTTGAATGAATTTCAGATTTTACTTCTCAATAGTTGTCAAAGGAAGGTAGTTAAGACAATAATCATGATAGTTAATATTAATAACTGATTTCAGGGCTAAAAAGGAACAAAACCACAAACACATGAGAGGATGAGATTCAGAATGTGAACACAGCACGAGTAAATAGCACCTTACAGAGGATCCACACCAGGTTAGGATGTGAATGTTCGCAAAAATTCTATGGGTGAGGAGGCCCCGAAATTCAGCAAGTAAGATTTGGTAAAGTATAGCAAACTGCCTCCCTGACTTATAACCCAGGAGGCCATTTCTGGGTAAGGCGACTTACTGATGCAATTTTACATCATACTACAATAGCAACACAAAAACAAAGTTACCAGACAAGTTTTAGCATAGGTTGTAACTGGAATGGTGCTGCATAAGCAGTATTTTTATATAGCCTGCATTTTTGTATATATCCTGAGCTAATATTTCTGTTCTTTATTTATACTAGCACAATAGGCCCCCAACCTAAATAATATGAATGTTTTGAACAGTATTGTTTTCTCAAAATACTTGCAGTTTCCTAGAATCAGAGAAAAACATTCCAGATCTTGGTGCAATATTTTTAATGAGAGAAAAGAAGCAATAGCAACTGTACTTATCTGTGAGAAGCTAAAGCTAGAGAGTGCAGTCTCTAAAGACAGCTGATTTAACCAGAAAGAAACCACAGCCATAATTGTTTGCTTTTATGAGTTTTCTTTTGATAGCTGAATTTTCCATGTAAACTCAAGCTGAGACTCGTCTATTCAACAGTAGTTTGAATAGACTTGTAGGGAGATCGTTTATACTAATAGAGTCCAATCCCTTTCTCTTTACATTAAATTTATCTTAAAATAGATATTAACATTTAGTGTGCTGATTCCATTTCCTTCATTCTAGTACCCAGAGACCTTCCAACAAGTTTAAGACTAACTCTCCTTCCCCATCTCCATATCTGCTATTTTTTGAACAGCTACTGTCCTAAAAATCTTGATTTGTTTTCCTCCCCAAACACTTCAGCTTAAATCATAAATTTTCAAGTTAAAACTAAGCTCTCATCCCCTCACCCCATGCAAAGCCCCAGCACTCATTCTGGGTGCTAGTTGTTCCTTGCAGCTGTTTGAAACACACCCTAGGGGACTATAGTCTGTTTCCTGTGAAACAATTCCTACAGTGCACTCCCTCAGAAATGTTGGTACCAACAAATACAAGGGAGCAAGAGTGCCTCTTAAGAGGTCAGGGAAGAGAAATCAAAGCACAAAAATAATATAAAAATAAATTTTACCAGGAAACCAGTAGTTTCTAAGAGGAGTCTTGGACAGAGTGGTGTAAACAAGTTACAAGAAAATGAAAAGAAACAGGAATATGCACACACGACTGTGTACTTAGAATCTGCAGGGCACCCATCACTACCCCTGAGAGGGAACAAAGACACCCCCATCCTAGAGCAGCACCACCACACCCCAGCTAACAGGCCTGATGAAATGAAACACCCTCTTAACAGAGGAGAGCATTTGTTAAACAAAAAGGCATTATTTATGGAATATAATTTTGGATTCCTTTTTTGGATCAGGATGCTCATTATGTCAACATGAGTGTGCAAAACACTGAAGAGAGTCAATGTTTTAAATCACCTTTTCATTGAAAATGAAATATCTATGTTTAGTTGATCATTAAACCAAAAACTTTGATTGACTATTAATTATTGCCAGCACGTATGCCAAAGGTATGAATGAAGGCATGAATAACCTTTTCTAAATACTAGAATGATTAAAAGTTGAAAGTAAAAGCTAACAATAAAATACACCATTCACAGAGTGCACATTTTGTAATAATCCTATGCTGGGGTTTCAACACAGGCATTCATGCAATCCCACAACACCCTGTGAAATAACACTATGCTTAGCTATTTTTCAAATGAGATCACTCAGGCTCAAAGAGTTAAGTTACCTGTTCTTATTGTGGGGTCACTAAGGGCAGCTGTGATCACAACTGAGTTCTAGCTGATGTGAGCCTGAGCCACACACCTCACAGAAGCTTAACATAAAAACAAACCTCTACTTAGAAAAAAGACCGTACAAAGGATGCTTAGAAAACTCAACATACTTGCAAGTCACTCCCCATAATTTAATTGGTATTTATATTTAATCTACTTTCGAAAATCATTTGAAGCAAGTTCCTGAGTGAAGTGTGTGTGTGTGTGTGTGTGTGTGAGAAAAGCCATTTGTGAAGCCATTTGAAGTGGAGCCAGGGAGCTATTACAGAGAAATTACATTATCTGTCTTGGTTGAATTGGGCCAAAGACCTCTTTGAGCTGGGCCAAAGAACTTTGAACTGGGAAAAAAGCAATTGATTTTAAAAACCATCAAGTAAACAACTCTTTGAAAACTGATCATTATAGACTTTTAGTTGGAGAACAGAATCAGTCACATTCCTTTTCATTCATTCTAGAGAACCAGTAACCAATTATGTATAGCCAAGAGTAGTTTCAGCTTGTCAACACTTATCAACTCTTTTCTTTAACCACTAATCAACCCTGTTTTTATAACCACTTGCTTCAACTTCATTTTTTCCTCTCACAAAAACCTCTCACTTTTTTCACTCTGGGATTACATTTTAGGATGCTACCTGTGTACAGTAGATCAAATTTCAATTCTTAGATCCCAAATAAACTTGTTTTGCCTTTTTTAATTGCTTCCAGAATTTTAGGTTGACGTGCGTAATTATAGCTACTAGTTTCTATAAGGAATGGGTAGCTGATGAGACAGAGGCCTTGTTAGAGGGTGGTCAAAGGCAGCAAATGGTAGTGTTAACTTAATCTTCCCTAGCCCCCATAATACAATGAAGTGAGAAGTCAGTAGCCCAAGCTTGGAGTCCATCCATTTGAGTTCAAATCTTGTGAAATTTCATGCCAATTGGTTAGATCCTTTCAGTCTCATTTTCCTTATCTTTAAAATGGAAGATTAATCATAGGACTTTCTTCAGAGCTGTAAGAGTTCCTTGCACAGTCCTAGTACAAGGCACTCAAAAGGAAGGAAAAGAGGTGTTTTGTTCCTTTTTTTTAAATTGAGGTAACATTGGTTTACAATGCTGTATTTATCTGTCTATGATTTAGAAGTGCAGGATCACACACTTTAGATGTATGTTACCACACACATCCATCTCCAGGGTAACAAAAGTGGGAGGAGAGTTTTGATAGCAGAAAATGTTTTGAAACAAATCGTGCATAAAACAGAAGGACTAATTTTCACCATCCCTGGAGTTTTCCCATACCTCCTACCTCAAAATCAAAAGCTCAAATAACAAAAATGTAATTCAAAGAAACCTTTTAGACTCCTTGAATGTTGCACTGATGCTCTCCAAGAACCCACTGGTTTCCCAGAAGCATAATGGTAAAGAAATCGTGAAAGGTTCCTATAATAATAATGTCAGTGGATATTGGTGGACAGTTAGAACACCCATTGCATGTTCCTTTGGAAGATGTTAGGGAAGATTATTAAGAATAACAACAACAATAATAAAGGATGACCCTATTCATTAGTTCCTATGAGTGAAACCCACAAACAATTCCTGAGCCTATTAGAGGAAAACTGACAGCCAGGTCAACAGAGGGTCAATCTGCATCCAGAAGCCAATGGTAGATATAATATTAATTTGTGGTTTATGTTTGCCATCAGGTTGTTCTAGGTTACTCAGCAAATTTGTTTTATTACTATGAGGATGAACAAATTTTAATGAAACCTAGATTGACAACCTACAAGAAAAGGTCCATTTCCTGGGCCTCCCTGGTAGCACAGGGGTTAAAGACATAGCTCTATGAAGCTATCACCAGGTACTGCAGCATGAGTTCAATCCGTTGGTTCCCATCACCAGGGAGCTAACTCAGCAGACCTATCCTGTCTCATCCGCTGCTCCCCTCAGCAGGGTATTTCAGTGGATCTATTGTTCTGCTCCCCACTCTGTCTTTGGTGAATCTTCTCACCCCCAACCCCACCACACCTGTGGCCTACACTCTAGTTCTTGTATGCATAAATAAATCAATCTTTTAAAAAAAGTGCATTTCCTGCTTTGTATATCCATGTATTTGTGTAATTATTTCTATTTCCTATGAGAAATTATCCTTTAATAATGTCATTTATTATCTCTTAAAGTTATGTTTTGTTTTACAAGTGATCTGTCACCACTCTTTTATTAGTCTCAATTGTATTCTCTTACTGTGGAGACTGACATTGAACTATACTGGAAACCGTAAAGTTTAACTAAACATCACAGGTGTGAGATTAATTCTATTTCTAAAAGATTGCTTTGGACAGCCCAAGACATGAAACATAACTGGAAGCATATTTGATGTCACTAACCTTAGATAGTGCCATCCAATACAATTCATTAAGTATAATTGAAATAGAAATCCTACAATGAGAATGTAACCAGGAACATTGCATAAATTGACCTCTTGAAGTATAGCCTTCCCCCAGTGCACATATTCAGTTACCATTAATTTTTAATGGACATAACTTGCTCATATATATTAGCTGAAGAATTTAATGGACACAACTTGTTCAGATATATCACCCAAATAATTTCAACTTGACTGCAAAAGGAAAAATGTGCTCACAAAGAAAAGCTGAGGTTGCTGCTAAAGATTTTCTAGATAATAAAATTCAAGGACATGGTTAATTAAACGTAAGTTCCTGCACAGAGTAATAATTGAAGAATTACTCTGAAATTAAGCAAATTAGTTATCTTTAAAGAAAGTACTAGGAAAATAGTGTTGAGATCAAACCTTCTAGATGCTTGACTATTTTCCTACTCAAAATCCAGCTCTCCTATCCATCTAAACTGTGAGCTAAACACACTGTACGCAACTAGCACAGGAAAGACACTCTACATATATGTGTTGAAATGGACTATGCATTATTTCTTAAATTTTCTCTAAACTTCCACAATTTCCACATCAACTCACATTATCCTGCTGCCTAGAACACCTCACAAAACCAGCCCCTTTCCAATAGCTCAATTCCCAAGCAATTCATAGAGACCCTATCAAGTGCTAGGAAGCATTTCATGATCCTCCCAGGTGATGCTGATAGATAAGCATAGCCTTAGAATACCATTACTCTTCAAACTCACTTCAGACCTTCTGCTTCAATGAATTATAATTATCAATATTTACCACATTAGAAACTAAAACAATTTTTAAATATTTAACTCATTAAAAATAATAAACTCTACATATTTGTATAAAACATGTCTTTATGAAAAATAACTATTTTCCTTCAAAATGATGAGTTGATTGGCAATGTTTTACCATTAGATGACAGGTGAATTCTAATATCTGCTTTTGCAGCTGATATATTACAATATATTGTTTTGATGGAGATAGCTGAAGTAAAATAAGCTTCATATAATGTATAGCTGGAAAAGGGAGGAGTATTTTGGTAACTTTTTCAGTTAATTGTAGATATTCTGTCTGGATACAATACCAAATGTCTATAAGTGGTGGTGTCTTAAATGGTATTTCTAATGTGGAATCTGAAAAAACAAAAATACATTCCTGAACTTTTCATTCTTTTATATTAAGTTATTGTCTTACCCTTGAATAAATCTACTTACCCACGCATTTTTTAAATGTTGCATATTGGTCATTTGGAAAATATTGATTATCTTCTAAATGTTGTCATATTTAATAAATGATTTATGTTTAGGGCCTCCCTGGTGGCATAGTGGGTTAAGCAACGCACTATGAAGCAAACCGCAACTACTGCAGCGCGAGTTCAATCCCTGCCGCTGGCCAGGGAGGGGACCCACATGGTGCAGCAGACCTCTCCTGTCTTGCCCACTGTTCCCCTCAGCAGTGTGTTTCAGTCAATCTTCCTGTTCTGCTCCCTGCTCTGTCTCTGGTGAGTCCTCTCACTGCCCTGGACTCTGGCCTGTAGCCAGCTCTTGTATGTATAAATAAATTTTAAAAATCTTAAAAAAAAAAAGATATATGTTTAAATCACATTAATGTCGCTGCCAACCTCAACATGAAAGTCAAGTACTGAGAAGCTGTCAAACCTATAGTAGAAAATGAAAGTATTCTCAGCCTCCCTGGTGGCCTGAGGGTTAAATCTCAGCGCTATTGATAGAAGGCAGCAAGGGGTACTAACCCAACAAACTGGTCAAGGACAGTAAAATAGTTTACTGGTCACTGTCTGAGTCCTTCACCCATGCCCACATTTTTAAGACTACTCATATTCAGACAACAATAACGGGATTTATTAAACAAGCCAGATAAAAACAGAGTAGGTGAGGCCAGAAATGGCCATTTACCTCACCTGAAGCAGTGTCCAGTGTTTTGAAGTCATAAACACAAACAATTCCAAGTTGTTGTCTGTCTGCCACTGAGTGCCTAGAGTATGTGGCAGCTGGACTGTAGACCAGGATCCAACTCATGAAGATAGCAGAAGACACAAAAGGAGAGCTCACCAGAACTGCCCAGATGCCTCTGCACAGCACCAGACAAGCAACACTCAAAACAGCAACTACAGCAGCTAAATGCCGGGCCAAACAGCCACACTCACCCAGCTCAGCGAAGAGTTCACTTCCGGGTCTTTGCCTCCTCCCCACCCCCCCACCAACCCCAACCCCGCAAGGGCAAGGTTGAGACAGCAGCAAAGCTGGGAACATTTTCAGTCTCTTGGCTACTAGCAAAGTTTCTGAACTTTTCCTTTCTGAGGTTGGCTGCTGGAAACCTCTCCACATCCTTCAGAGGCCCATAAAAACCTTCTGGAAGATCAACGTGGTAGGGGCAGAAATCACCGAACCCAGAATCACTGAAAATACTGAAATCCCAAATGCTGAATGCTGAGGGTGGCTTCTGCAGTCCCTAATATTTCTTATCAGAGTTTCCATCCCCATGTATACTTTGTTTGAATTTTCCCTGGGGCTATCCATCCTCAGCAGCAACCCATGCAGGGGACACCACCTGTCTTTGGCTTCAGCCACAGGTTACACTATCACTGCCAACGCCTGAGTCCAATCCCTGGCCAGGGAGCTAACCCACATATGGTGGAGCAGGCCTCTTTTGTCTCGCCCACTGCTCCCCTCTGAGAGAATCAACAACAAACTCTTAGAATAAGTGGTTGTAGCAAGGTTTTAGGATATGAAATTAATATATAAAAATCAATTGTTTTCTAATATACCAATATTAATAACTGGGATTAAAATTAAAAACAGTAACATTTATATTAATACCAGAAAAGAAATATTTCAGTATAAATCTAACAGTAAATGTACAACCTATCTGAAGTAAACTGCAAATTCTTGAAGAAATCATAGAAATAATTCAATGGAGAGATATTCCAGATTCTTAATAGAAAAACTCAGCTCTGCAAGATGCCAAGTCCTCCTAATTTAATCTTAAATTAGATACAACCCCAATCAAAATTCCAGCAGGTTATTTTGTAGAAATCTACAAATTTATTCTAAATTTTACTTAGAGAGGAATAAAAAAAACTAGATAGTCAACATAATAATGGAAAAGAACTAAGTACGAAAAGGTAAGTAGATAAAGAAACTGTGGGTCATCCAGAGTGGATTTAGTGCTAAGAAGAAATAAGCTATCAACTCTTGCAAACACATGGAGGAACTTTAAATGCATATTGTTAAGTAAAGTAGTCAATATGAAAAATATATACGTACCACATGATTCCAACTATGTGATGAAAAGGTAAAACTATGTAAAAAGTAAAAAGATCAGCAGCTCCCAGGAGATAGGCTGGAAGAGGGAGGGATGAATAAGCAGAGCTAGGTTGGTTTTTTTTTTTTGGGGGGGGGGTCGTCAAAGTACTCTGTTTGATAGCATGATACTAAGGTACAATTCATCATACATTTGTCCACCTCTATGGATAGCACAACAGGAGTGAACCCCAAAAATAAACTATGGATATTAGATAGTAATGAAGTGTCAATGTAAACATACCATTTTAGTGAAGGGATGTTGATAATGGGATAGGAGGCATATGGGAATTCTGTAGACCTTCTGCTTAATTTTGTTGTGAATCTAAAACAGTCTGCTAAGGAGAAAATAAAATTGTAACCCAAAATAATTTTAAGTAGGTTCTATTTTCTGTTGTGCCATATGCACATCCCTAGCATATAGACTATTTTCTCAGGCTCACCCCAGCACTCCTTACCTCAAGATGTCTGGCTGACAGTTAAGTATTCCTAAAGGCATAAACACATATAGGCTGTCTTTCATCTCTTCGTAGCAGGACAGGGGTGTGTAGAACCACTCTAGATGTTCCTTAGTGCTCAAAGTTTATTGCATGTGTATGTTTAAGTCAATTACATGGGAAAGTGAATAGGTGACTGTAAGTGACTTCAAGCAATGAAAAGTTACCTCCCTGCTCAGGGAAGAATCCCACCATCGCAGAAAGAAGCACTCCTAGAAAAAGGTGAACAAAAATCAAGTTTCTGTTGTTAAAGAGGAATGACTATTGAGCAAATCTAGAAGGCCTGCCACCTTTCAACTTTCTCATTGTTGCAGCTGCCATCAGCCTTCCTTTCTTCAAAAAAAGAGGTAGTAGTCAAACACATAGAAAGATAAAGGACATAATGACTTAATGATAATACTGCTCATCTGACCTCTAAGAAATTCTTTTCCATCCCCATTTTGAAAAGTTTTCTGGGTTTTACTTCCATGAGCATCATCACTGTAAAAGCCCTAAACTATGTCAAATAAGTCTAACATTCAGACTGTTTTTCACTGGTTTTCATTTGCTTTCTGATCTAGAGAACAACACTTAAGATTTATTGAGTGTCATCTGGTTAATTAAATGTCTGTTTCCTCATGCCTGTTAAAGAGATCATAACACAGAAAGACAAGATGGGAGAATAATTAAAGTACAACCAAAGAGCAGGACTAACCTTGTAACTCTCTGTAATTAAAAATAAAATAAGAGCAAGATACTTGAGAGAATTGCCTCACTTTATCAGGGCACCTGTCTGTACCTTTGAAACTTTATTCTTCAGTCTGCTTTTCTCCATTTTTGTGTGCAACTGAACATTTCACTTCCCACAGACATCTCCTTAGTGAATCACTTTACATTCAACCAGGAAAACATACCTTTTTAAAAAGTAAACATTACCTTCTACCTCTCTCTACACAAAGAGCAATGGCCCCACATATCAGCAGTGAAGGTACCATCATGGCGTTAGCCAGGAAAAGGCATGTTGTCTGACAGCAGTTGGTGGTGGGGTAGGGCGGTGATTCTAAGTGTTGGAACCCTTTCCACAGCTATGAGCAAGGTGGTGGGTGAGTGACAAAAAGCACCCTCTTTAGAGAGAATAAACTAAATAGGAATGGCTAACAATAGTCCCCCATTCATTAGTAACCACATGTATTTTCTTTATGTCTAAGGGAAGAATTTACCCTGTATCCTTTAAGAAAAAACCCTAAAGATCAAGTATTAAAGAAAATCTACCTTAAATGTATATCCTAATAACCTTGTTTGCTTTAAAGAAAACAAAAGAGTAGTTGTAGAGGACTAGAGAAATCCCATGCCTTCAGACGTTTATGTTTGTTCCAAAATGGCAATGTAGAGCCTCATAATCAACAGAATATGTGTGGGTCTTGATGCCACCATTTTCTAAGTATGTGGTACTAACTTAGAATAGTTTTACTTATAATGAAAATGACAATATGGTAACTGAGCCTGTTTGTTGTGAGGGTTAAATGAGATAGTACATATACGAAATGCTTCTCTCCTAGTAAAAACACCTATTATTATTTCTTTCACTTGGTCAACACTGCAACATGGTGTGATGGACTAAATTATGTCTCCCTAAATTCAAATGTTGAGTCCTCAAACCCCCAATACTCAGAATTAACTGTTTTTGGAGTTAGGCCTTTAAAGGGGGTCTTATGAGTAAATGAAGTCTTGTGAGTAGACCTTAATGACATACGGCTGGTGCTCTTATAAGAAAAGGGAGAGACACCAGGTTGTGCATGTACAGAGAAGAGATACATGAGGACTCAGCAAGAAGGTGGCTGTCTATAAATCAAGGAGATGGGCCTTGGGAGGAAGCAACCCTGTCAAAACCTTGATCTTGAACTTCCAGCCTCTACACTTGTGAGAAAACAAATTTCTCTTGTCTAAGTTACCTCATCTGTGCTATTTTGATTATAGTAGGCCTAGCATATCAATATAAATAGTGGAAAAATAGTCCTAGATATCACCTCTTATCACCAAAAAAGTCATTTGCATTCTTTTTCTTTTTATAACCCTCCCAAGTAATTAAACAAAAAGCAAAAAACTCTTTGTCATTGTTTTGTTTTATAAGTAAACTGAGTTTGCAATGTGCTGGTAACAAGGAGACTGGCTCCTAATCTGATTACTTTGATTCCTTTAATAAACTCCAAAGAATCATGGACTGTCATGTCACTTCTCTGGACCAGAATTGCCCAGGAAAATGAACAAGATATCCCAGATCACAAGACTTTGTATATATACTTTATGTTGTTCCTTGATAAAATGGTAACTTACAGATGTCTTTCACAGACAAGAGAGGTGAACTCATTAAGACACCTTCAACTCAAATACATTTGTTTATGCGCATTACTGTGTTTAAAATTCTTCTCTTTAAATTTAACTGCTCTTCAAAACCCATATACTCTATTTTGCTGTTGTTATTGTTGAGCTCCTGGAGTTTTGTTTATTTATTTTATCATGACTTTATTTTTTTGTGCTCTTTACCTCCATGAAATCTTTCCTAATCCTTCCAACTCAGGGCTCTATCTTCTTCCACTGAAAATGCATAATACATTGCTTTCTTTTCTTTATGAACATCATCATGTTCAGCTTAGTACTAGTTCCTTTTGTCCTTATCTCCTCCACACTACCCACAGGAGAGGGAATCAACTGCTTTTATTTTGTGTGTGATTATTGTCCCTTGAGGACAGGAAGTAGCTTTATCCATAATACCCCTTATTTTTTTTATCTCAACATAACATACTCTACATGGTGATCATGTAGTCAAAACAGTTGTACTGAATTGGATTAAATTCAAATTAGAATTTTCTTTAGTCAAAATATTTCATATGATGAAGATTCATTGAATTGTTAATAAGTTTCTAAATTATCAAAACTTTATATTACTTTAAAGTTAAAACTATAACATCATTGAGGTTAGGAGATATGTGAATAAACAAAATAGTAATAATACATTCAAAAGAATGTTTTTCTTTCAAAATTTCCAAGACAGTATTTTTTTAAATCTTAATTTCTACTATTTGGTGGCTCCAGGTTAAACAGGGATTATGCAAATGTTTCACTAAAGGTAAATCACCCTGTAAACATGCTACTTTAAAAGTATTTATTATTGATGTAATATAGAACATCATTTTTTTGACTTCACATCATAAAATAGTTTTAATACTGAATACAAAGAGATAAAAATCTATTTCTGTACTTATCTAATTGACAGATTCACAGCACACCAATGAGGAATATTTTATAACCATTTTTTAGGCAAAGATGAACCATGCCTTGTAAAAGATTCAGTTTTTAATATCTTAAAAGGGCACATCAGTATTTTTGTTTTTGTGCTTCCCAAGGTGATGATTATAAGATCATAACAGACACATAATCTCACTCAGCCTGTGAATTACACCTAATCAAACAGCTGCACTAGGTTCAGCTGGTCAGCCAGTTCTTGGTTATACATATTAATACACACAGTGAATGCTACTTAACTCAAAAATAATCCTCTATTTTAAGATATGGAATAGGTTTCAATAGTTAATCAAATAGTCCAAGTATATATCACAAACAAAATAACCTTTCCAAATTTTCCTACATGATTATCTCGTTCTCCCTTAAATCCATTTCATTTATTCATATTTGATTTAACTTAACCCAGCCCAGGTAGTTTACTCCTCAAAGCCTCTCTGAAGTGATATTTGAGTTTCTAAGTACCTCTTCCATCCTCAATATTGTATGATATAAAAATTAGGCAGTAGATGTGTCCCCAGCAGAAATGGGTGTTGTCAACACATGCAAGAGGACACAGAGAGAATGGGAGGTAGCTCCAAGATCCCCTATTGAAAGTTAACACTGTCACTTATAATTTCCCAGGCAGTGAACATTGTTCACCAACCTGGGAAGATCTGATTATTGATTTGGATGACACTGGCTAATTACTTCATTAGGTAATAAATCATGTATTTTATGAGAGCTTAGTGAGTGCCATCACAGTCTCACCTCACATTCTATATGTATCAATACTTTATTTAATTGTGAACTTTAAAGATCTTCGCTGGCCTCTTTCAATGGTCTGCTTTTATTTGTTAATATTATGATCAATCCTTCAAAAACACTATAGGCCTTCCCAGAACAGTCATTATTTTAGTTGCCTCCATCTAATGATACAGAGAAATTTTGCAAATATGTTTGCATTAGGAAATTTCAAAAAACTCAAAATATATTTTACTCCAGAAAGACATTAAACTATTTCTGCAAACAACTCTTAATATAATAGTTTAGTGTAATTTGAACTTAATGTTATCTTATTTTATAATTCCCTGAATATTATTCACCTTGATTTTTGTTATTCACAGAAACTAAAATTTCATTTGAACAACTTTACAAAATATCCTTTTATAAAAAACATTTTTGCAATCAAGTAGTGAGTATATCTAAAACTTTCTGGGGCAGGGGGTGTTATTGTATATAAAAACATAATGTGTACTCCTAATATGTTAAATGACTAAGCTATATTTACGTGTTCATTCACTCACCTTCATAGATGCTTTATATCTGTTACCCCTAATTAGCATTCTAGGTATACAAAGATGTGTTATATGTTATTGCATACTTACCTATTTCAATTAATTAAGTTAGCATATTAAGAGATTTGTTTTGTAAAATAATCATAAACCCAAAATGTGCTTTGCTCTCTACAACTTAATTAGGAGGAACTGAAAGTAGTAGGAATTTTCTACTTAAGATTGGGACCCAAGATCTTTTCTAGATCCAAAAGATCTTGAATTATCAAAGTAACCTGAAAAAAAAAAAACAGAGGAGGAATAGTGGCATAACACTCCCAGATTTCAAACTATACTACAAAGCTTTAATTATCAAAATGGTATGGTACTGAAACAAAAACAGACACACAGTCTAATGGAATAGAATTGAGAGCCCAGAAATAAACCCACACCTATATGGACAATTAGTCCATGACAAAGCAGCCAAGAGTATACATTGGAGAAAGTAACCCTCTTCAATAAATGGTTATGGGAAAGCTGGAAAGTCACCAGCGAAAGAATGAAACAACATCATTATATCATACCATACACAAAATTAACTCAAAATGGATAAAAGACTAGTATATAAGGATTAAAACCATAAAATTCATAGAAAGACAAAAACATAGTTAATCAACATAGACTTCAATGACACCTCCAGCAACAAGGAAAAACAAAAAAGAATATATCAAGTGGAACTATATAAAACTAAAAATAAATAAATAAATAAATGCATAGCAAAAGAAACTATCACTAAAGCAAAAAGACACCCTAATGAAATTTACTGGAGTAAAATAAATTTTGATTTTACATATTACAAATGTACAAAGAACTCATAAAACTCAACAAAAAGAAAACAGGCACATGAAAAAATATTCAGCACCATTATTGTTAGAGAAATACAAATTAAAACCATAAGAAGCCACCTCATACTTGTGAGAATGGCCCTTATCAAGAAGACCAAAGCAAGTTTCGCAAGGATATGGAGAAAAAATATCAGCTGTACACTGTTGGTGGGAAAGTAGATTGGTCCGGCCCTATGAAAAACAGTAAGGATGCATCTCAAACTATTAAAAATATATCTACAATATAATCCTGCAATTCACTCCTAGGTATCTATCTGAAGCAATCAATAGGAAGGCACATACTCATTTTTCACTGCAGCACTATTTACAATAGCAAAGTTATAGAAACAAATAAGCACACAAAGATAAGTGGATTAGGAAGAGGTGGTATATATGCACAATATAAAAAAAGATGAACTCTTAACTTCCCCAACAATGTGAATGGAACTGTAGAAGGATATGCTAAGTGAAATAAGTCTTATCTACTTCTTATACCGGGGTGCACTTGTTTGTGGAATATAGAGTAATAAAAGAGTGACGCAAAGTCAATCCTATAACAAACCCTTGAAATCTGAATGTACAGCTGAGGCTACCAGAGGGAGAAAGGAAGAGGAGAGTGCTAAGTGGGGATGGAGCACCATAAAATAGAGGAGGATTTTCAGTGCCTTCATATGCGAGGTGTGATAATATACATCAGAAGGGTGTGATCCTATACCTCTAAAGTTTATACAATGTTGTAGACCAATGTCACTTCAGTTAAACAAATTAAATAGGGCCCCCCCCTGATGGTGAAGCTGGTTGAGCACCCCACTGGGAAGCATCTGCTGCACAGCAGCATGAGTTCAGTCCCTGGTCAGAGAGATGAGCTACATGGCACAGCAGACTTCTCCTGCCTCACCCGCTGCTCTCCTCAGCAGTGTATTTCAGCTGATCTGCCTGTTCTGCTCCCCACTCTGTCTCTGGTGAATCTTCTTACCTCCCATGCCTTTGGCCTGTACCCCAGTTATTGTATGCAGATATAAATAAATCTTTACAAAAAAAAATAAATAAATTTAAAAATACAAATAGAAATTCCCAGGAAAAAAAAATAAACTTAGAAGCGGTCCAGGTAGTAAATTTATAGTAGAGAAACTTTGCAAACACCAAATCAGATGATTCAGGTTAACATCATTATTAACAAGCAATGTTGATAACATGGTATTATTTCTCAAATCTTACAAACCCAGATTGATCTTGAAAAGAGAACAGCAGACAAACCCAAACTGATGGACTTCTAGTACATATACAACCAGAGTTGTCAAAATCATCAAAAAAAGGGGAAAATCTGAGAAGTGGTCATGGCAAAAAAGAGCCCAAGGTGACAAAATAACTAAATATGATGTGTTTTCCATGGTAATGGGATACTGGTACACAAAAAATGACTTTAGGGGACACTGGTTAAATTCAATAAAATATGGAGTTTAGTTCAATGTAATGCACCAATGTTGGTTCCTTAGTTGTGACAAATATTCCATAGTGATCTAGGATGTTAACAATTGGGGAGTACATGGGAACTCTGTACTATCTTTGTAACATCTCTATAATTAAAATTATTCTAAAAAAAAATGTAATTGTAGAAAGATACATCCAAAGAGGTGTGACTTTATATCCCTAAATCATACACAATATTGTAAACCAACATTACCTCAACAAAAAATTATACTATTTTAAATATAAGTAAGTTTATTTACTTTTTAAAAAAATACATAAAAGCAAGTGCCAATTTGTTCCCTAAAATATAAGCTCTGAATTAAA
The DNA here is from genome assembly GCA_019455555.1 of Galemys pyrenaicus. Taxonomy (NCBI): domain Eukaryota; kingdom Metazoa; phylum Chordata; class Mammalia; order Eulipotyphla; family Talpidae; genus Galemys; species Galemys pyrenaicus. The sequence goes on from JAGFMF010011688.1 coordinate 1,473,155, forward strand.
ATTTTGTTTTGGGAAACCCGAAATAACTCACTTATGAAAATCAAAAGCCATTGTACATATTTTGTTCTTAAGAAGACCTAAGTGCAGTGAACTGACCTAAATAGCAGGTGTTTCAGAGAGACGCTAAGCAGTCTGTTTGGGTCGTTAAACTGGTTGTAGAGTGACTTAGGTAGATTTATGATTAGGCAGACTTTGTTTTTCACTTTAGGAAGCATATACATGAGTGATTTAAATTACTGTGTGTTCTTGAGTGGAAATGAGGAGGACGTCAGGGATAAATACTTGCAGATTACCTGCCAGACTGGACCGTGATGGACTGGGCCAGTACAGGCTGTGGTCACTGTTTAAGAAATTTAACCAACATTTTAAGATACCTAATTTATTCCTACCTGCATAACGAAGAATGCATCCCTTCAGCATTTTCATTTAAATTCTGCTCCAAAGTAAAATTGATTCTATCCTTATACAGAAACATTAAAAGTTGAAAGATCACCAAAAATATGTGAGTCAAATCTAAATTAGCTGGCCTTTTGAAGACTATACAGTCAAAAGGCTGATCATTTATTCTGAAAGAAACAGGTTTGATTAATGTAACTCTTGATAATATATTCTCTAAATTCTAAATCATAAATTAAAAATTAAAATATCTATTGAGATCAGTTATGTACCTTGAAAACAAGATCAAAGGAAAACAGGAATCAAGTTTAGAGGAACCCAGTGTGAAGCTGGTGGCTATCACATAGGCTTGTAGAAAAGTAAACCCAGTGTAAATAAAATTTTTTTTAAAAATCAGGAAAACAGTCTCCCTGGTGGGACAAGGGGTTGAGTACCACACTGTGAGGCTTCTACAGCCACTGCAGTACAAGTTTCATCCCTGGCCAGGGAGGTGACCCACATGGCACAGCAGACCTCTCCTGCCTTGCCAGCTGAACCCCACAGAAGTGTATTTCAGTAGATCTGACTGTTCTGCTCCCCACTCTGTCTCTGATGAATCTTTTCACCCCCGATGCCTCTGGCCTATACCCCAGCTTTTGTATGCATAAATAAAATCTTTTTTAAAAATCAGGAAAACCGGGCCTCCCTGGTGGCGCAGTGGGTTAAGCAACGCACTATGAAGCAAACCGCAGCCACTGCAGCACGAGTTCGATCCCTGCTGCTGGCCAAGGAGGGGACCCACATGGTGTGGCAGACCTCTCCCGCTGTGCCCGCTGCCCCCCTCAGCAGTGTACTTCTGTTGGTCTGCCTGTTCTGCTCCCTGCTCTCTGTGGTGAATCCTCTCACCACCCCCCACACCTCTGGCCTGTACCCCAGTGCTTGTATGCATAAATAAAATAAATCTTTAAAAAAAATTCAGGAAAACCTATTTTTGTGTGAAAAATTATTTTTCACACAATTTTTTTTAATTTTTTTTTATTAGTTATATTTGACATCATTTGTAGTCCCCAGGGGGTACCCACCACCATTTCACCCGTGCACCATCACCTCAGTCCC
>JAGFMF010011688.1:1475505-1516912 GCA_019455555.1 Galemys pyrenaicus
TTTCAGTGTTTTACCTATGTTTTCCTCTATGTATTTTATAGTTTCGGGTCTTACATTTAGGTCTTTTATCCATTTTGAGTTGATTTTCGTACATGGCGTTTTCACACAATTTTTAAGTATCATTAACATTGGAAAAAATTAATTGGGCCAAACTAAACACAATTGTCGTATGAATTTGAACTGAAGGCTATCAATTTGTAACTATGGGGTTTTGCTGTTTTTCTCTTACTGTTATGAAAATTTTTCTAGACTATATATATAAAACTACATAGAAAATATATAATTAAGAATGTATGTGTCAGCAGTGAGAGGGAATAATCAAATTTATAAAAGTTTGTTGTAGAAGGGTACAAGGCATAGTCATTTTAGGAAAATAGGGGAGGGAGAGGAAAAAATTCCTGACTTTAAAAATTAATAGATTCTAACAGAAGTTAAATGTAAAGAAATTCTAGCATCTATTTCACTAACAATTTTGACTCATGTAGTGATTTTAATAGTAGCCTATTGTTTAGACTGTCAAACCCAATGCAAGGCCCTGACGTCACAATGAAGGTTAAATGCAGATTCAGGTAAAGCTGGAAGTTTCATGACAAGTTGAAGGGCAATTAGAGAGTTCACAGCTAAGTTCAAGGAAAGTTCCAAAGTATTCAGCAATGCAAACAACAAAAGGATGGATCTGATAGGATGAATTGTGCCAGAAATTTAAAAGGCAGTGGTCAACCTCAGACAGGAATTGAACTTGATTATCATTACAAAGACCAAGAGCCTAAAATAGGCTAATTTCCACTGTGACTGTCCTAGTTCAAGTCCTCTCCCATCAGTTTCTCTGCAAACTGCTTTTCAGGCTCACTGCTTCCTTATCACCTTCCCTTCATAGTGCTTCTCCAGTGATAATTCCATTGACACATCAATGGCAAGGGGGTAGGAATGGTGCAGGTAATAAAACAGACAGATTTATTGAGAGTTTACCACAATAATAAAGCTGACTAAAAGGAGGTCTGATTTGTAATATCTCTGAGACAGTGAGTCTAAACAATACATGTGATAAACCTCTCTTCCTGCCAAAATATCTTCCTCAAAATTCTAAATAATTGGCATGATTACCATTGAATTTTGATAGAATATGCATAAGCTTTGAATTAACCTATTTTTAATAAGCTTTTTTTACATGGAAATTAGTTCAGAGAATTCCCATTTCTACAGTCAACACTTGAACATACTTTTCTCATAAGTAAGTATGTAATGATTCAGTATTGTTCAAACTCACTTCAGGAACACGGTGTGGCTCCAGCCTCATAGAGGACTAGACATGTAACATTTACATAAAGGCAGTCCTTGCTTTGCAAGGCTTTGTGGCACTAAAAATGATGGTGTAAGGGGAAACCAAAAAATCCTAATGATCAATGGGGATATCATCAGGATCAGTATGATTTCCTCTATGATTTTAAACTTTTTGGTTGTATCATTAAAAACTCTTCACTGTCAATTATAAGTGAATAAGGAAATGAAAAAGGAGCAAAATCCATATTTATTTAGTACTCTAATATAAAGCATTAGCTACATTGCAAATTAAAGGATTCTTTTTTCTGTATAAAGTTGTATCAAGAGTACTTTGAATGGCACTTGCCTTTTAGGACTCTTCATGTGGAATGAGCACATTTTCAGTGCCTCAACAACTTGTCCTGCTCCTTCCTAAGTCTGAATCAGTTTCCAACACTTTATCCTTTGCTTTTGCAATGTCATGAAGTACCTCCAAGAGTTTCTTTAATGTGAAGTTTTTGCCAGTGTCACTTCCTCGGGGATATCTTCACATTTTTCATCACAACCACTTGCTCATTAATGTCAGCAAATTCACCTTCACCTCAGGCTGCAGAGTCACAAATGAGGCAGCGTCAGCACTTATATGGTCAGCTCTTTTTTCTGTAGCTGTTCTTGTCAGATTTGAATTCCATTTCCAGCATTATCATTTTTGTTTCCTTGCTACACTTTCATTTCTATTGGTCAATTTCCCCTTCGGATTTTACATTCTTGTAGAGTTGTGTGCCTTATCACTGGGTGACAAGGATGTGATGAACTTTACTGGATATGCATGAACCAGCTAACACACGAGTGACCAGTCACCAAAGACTTTTAAAGAAGTGTCATGGTTGGTCACTGACCATGATCTGCTATTAATTGAGTGCTTTGTGAGCTGAGGAGCTGGCATTGTTAAGTTTGTATCATGCAGCTAATTACAGTTGAAAAACTAAACTAGTAACTAAAATTTGAATTTTGATGAGGAACTGGAATAATTTAACTAAACTGTGATTGCTAAAGTTAGTGTTCATCAGAACTATAGACAGCAAGAATTGCCTATAGTAAATGCATAACATGATAATATAGTGATTATAAAGATAAACAGGACATGTATCTTGGATTTTGTCATTCTATGTGACCCTTTGAAATTTTGATTTGTGTTTAATAGTTCAGTGAAAAATTCAAAGAAAAGAAGGTGTTGTTCAGTTAAGTGTAAATTTCAGCTTTACATTAAATATTTTATTAAGTTAGAATGTATTTAAAATCAAAATTTATTCTTTTCAGATTAACTTTTAAAAACAAAGAAAACATTATTATCATATTTTATTAAAGTAGTTTTGTTATATAGCAGAGGAAAGAATCTTTAAAAATGCACTTTGTCCAATAAATTAGACTGCAATTACATCTTTCTGAAAGACAAATCTGTTCTTATATTTCCTCTGATCCAAAATTATCACTATCATTTGTATCAGTAATTGTTAACCAGTATTAACTGAGACTTCAACACACACATAGATTCTGATGTAAATCTAGGTTAGGGCGTGGGAAACTCTATTCTTAATGCCTGTGAGAGATTCATCCACATGCTAATAGACCAAGCTAAAGGTTTAGTTCTAACTTGTTTAACATCAAAAATAAGGACCCTTCAGATATGGAACCTATCCATGGCAGACTTCTCCTGACTCACCCACTGTTTCCCTCAGCATTGCATTTCAGTAGATCCTCCTGTTTTGCTCCCTACTCTGTCTCTGGTGAATCTGCTCACCCCTGCCTCTCTGGCCTACACCCCAGTTCTTGTGTGCATAAATAAATAAAAATTTTAAAAATCTTAAAAGATCTATAGCCCATTTCTACAGACTCATTACCTGTTACTAATTTTCTTCCCAAGTTTTACAATTTATAAATGCTTATAGTTCCTAAACTACCTTTGTACACATTATTTCAACTTCCATGGACTGTTGTTATACTACCCCAATTCTAGGTCCCCTTGGAAAAACCCATTCCTGTTAGAGTTACCTCAATGGTTCGTGTGTTCCAGGCAGCCTTCTGTTATTTCTACTGTAAAAATTTCATACCACACCATGACAACTGGATAGTTACATGCCAAACTTTTTGAAATAGGATGTCTTTTTTACTTCTTTCTAGTTGTAGGGACAGGAAGGCATGGGATAGTTTCTCTATGATTTGTGAAGGAGGTATACAGGCGGGTAAAGGAGGAATCCTGGAGCCCTCCGTAATTTTTCAGGGTTTTATTGATCTTTCTAGATCATCTGTAGTGAGATGACCAGGTACAGGGCAGGCAGGGGAGCTGGGGGGTCAGGAGGCTGGTAGGCCTCCTAGCTCCTGGCGAATCTTCACTCTCGCTGGGGTCTTTACTGCTACTGCTACTATTTCTACTGAGCTTCTCTTCTGCTGCCTCTACTGCTACTTCCTGCTGCTGCTTGCTGGCATCCCTGTGATGCCACCCTTTTATGCTCAGTCTCAGCCCAAGCGTGCCCACCTGCACGTGCCCACACCCCACTCCAGGCGCCGGCCATCAGGTATAAGTGTAGGACCACAGAGATCTATCATGGATGCTAATTGTGGGGGGTGGGGAGGCAGAAAAACCAGCTAACTTCCATTTACCCCACATTAGCATTTAGCTCATTACCTTGCTCTTTGGTAGGTTTACCTTTTAGAAATGCTTTCTTCTACAAGTAACAGAAAGCCAGAAGACTCTATTAATATACAGGCTTGTAATCTCATACAATAAATCTTAATGTCAGTAGTTAGTAGAAGGGGGAGCTCTATCACGTCAATGATTTCAAGAGTGGCCCCTCTGTGATTCTCAGTCTTTCTCTCATACTTGGGACCTTAAGGTTGTAAGGTGGTGATGATAGCTTCACAATCACAGCTGCAGGAAGGAAAAGGCAGAAATCCCTCAGCAAACTACAGTGAGATCTCAGTTGCCAGAATTGGACCATATGCCCATTGCTTGTAGCTACAAAGGATATAAGTGAAGTAGAGGACAGCTTGGTATGGTCAGCACAGAACTTAGAACTTTAGGTCAATTGCACCCATGGCCTCCAGAAGCTACATTATGACTCCCAGCAAGATTGTAGCTGTTTTTTTAAAAAAAAGATTTATTTATTTATGCATACAAGAGCTGGGGTACAGGCCACAGTCCAGCAAGATGAGAGGATTCACCAGAGACAGAGTGCAGAGCAGAACAGGCAGATCTACTGAAACACACTGCTGAGGGGAGCAGTGGGCAAGGCAGGAGAGGTCTGCTGCCCATGTGGGTCCCTCCCTGGCCAGGGATTGAACTCGCGCTGCTGTGTAGCAGATGCTTCACAATGTGGCGCCCAACCCGCTGTGCCACCAGGGAGGCCCGATTGTAGCTCTGTTAACAAAGAATGGGGAACAGATATTGGGTACACAGCTATCAGTGTCTGTCACAGTAGGTAAACTATGACTGTTGTAAGTGTGAATGAGTGAGTGAATAAATAAATGGATGAAGGAAAAAAATGATTAACCTTCAAGATAAATACAGATGAATAGTTCTGGTGATTGATTAGGGTGGAAAAGCCCAGGGCAAACACTAAGGCACAGTGATACAATGAACAAATAACTTTAGGCAAAGTAAAAAAAATTTTTTTTAAATTCATGTCTTTCGGTAACTTCCCTCACCCACAACATCTTGCAGCAATAAGCTTATGGCCTTACAGCCTCAAATTCAGGGGAAAGAAAGTACCACAAGAATCAGAGAAGAAAGGAATAAGTTTGTGGCCAGGCTTGGGTCATATGTCTACCATGGTCCAATGGTCAGTCCCATCACTCTGGGACTGAGTGGGGAAGAGAGAAGAAAATCAGGAGCAGATGGACAAACAGATGATCAGCAGGCAAACAACATCGATGCCATCTCACCTAGAACCCTGCAATGAACTGGCCATTCAGAAATGAGAAGTTGTCAACAAGGTGTATGTGTGAGTTTAGAGTTCAGACAAGCATCTGAGAGCCAACTTTATTTACCTGTCACCACGCCACTTGGTGACGCTCAGCAGCCAGGCACACATCATTAGTTTGTCTTTTCTAGGTGGTTAGATTTACAATCTAACAGTAAAAGAACAGATTAAATCTCTGCCTTTCAAACTTTTTCATCAGAATATGAGATGTAGAACAGATATAGGAAATGAACATTCTGGAATTTGGGGAGGGTGATGGAAGAGGAGGCTGGCAATAGATTTGAGACACATCCACTGCAAAACTAAGATTTATTTGGAGCCTCGTGCTTTTTCTTAAGAAGGTTTAACTTGGAGTTTTATTTCATATAATATAGATTTTTAATGTTTTCAGTTATAAACACTAAATTTTTTTCAAGTTTTTAAAATAAAATTAATATTCCTTCCATTTTACTCACTTGCTCATGGCTGCTTATTCTTGGATTGTATATACTCCAGTTCAAGAAGCCTTGGGTTAAGTAAGATTGGAACATTGCCTGTTATTCTCAGGTAGTTTTTCTGGGAGTGATGTCTATTCAAACTCTCATTAACCATAAATTTTAATAACTACCACCTGTTATCTGCTATATTCAAAGCAGTTTTATATTTTCTCATTTATTCATCTCAGTAACTCAGAAGCAAATATTATTATCTCCAAACAACAGAGGGAAATGAAAGTTGCAGAGAGTCGCTAGTTCACCCACATTTACAGTCACACACCAGGAACACAGAACTCTCTGACTCTAAAATCTGTGTCTAGTTCACCATGTCCCCCTCCTCCTTTCATATCACTTCATTATGCTTGAGGAACATCAAGATTAATTGTGGAAAAAAATCAAAACCAAGCACAAACCATCATCATGTGTACACAGAGGTCTCTAGAACTAGGGCAATCAGGGGTAAAAAGAGCAGTAGACCAGTAGATTTCACTCATTTATAGTCCACAAGACCAAAAAAAATGAACTATAATAAAAGTAAACTTTTAGACTATAAATCAAAAATTTTAGGTTCTCTTGTCAACTCCGCTTACAGCTAACCATGGGACTTTAGAAAAGTCTTACGCGCTCTCTAGAATTGAGCATCTTCATCTGCAAAGAGTGGGACTTGACATTAACAAATGATTGGATAAAGATGGGTAGGTATACACAATTGGCTGCTATTCAACTATAAAAAAGTATAAGAGATGTGATCCTGCCATTTGCAACATGGGTGGACCTGAAAGATATTAGTTATGTGAAATGTCAGATTTAGCAAGATAAACAGCACCTGATTTCATTCATTTGTAGTACATAAAGAAACAAAACAAATGAATTAAACAAAGTAAAAGTTAACTTTTGGACTATAATATTAAACTAGTGTTTATCATAAGGGAAGGGAAAGGAGTGGGTAAGTCAGGTAAAAGGAGTCAAGTGTATGATGAAGGATGGAATTAGACTTTTTAATGTAGTATATATAGATGTTAATTTATAATGTTGTAAACCTGAAAGCCGTATGATGTTATAAAGCAGTGTGACTTCAATAAAAATGTTTAAAAAATGAATGGAACTTGGTCACTCTTGAAGTCCTTTCAACTCCAAAGTGCTATCATTTCAACAGCAGTTCCTCAGGACTTAACAGTCTGAGAATAAACAGTCTCATATACCTTCCAGGAGACTAAAAAGTTTCAGTTACAGACACACTCTAAAGAGCATTATCAGGTGAATGTTACTCTAACCCCAACTTCTGAGGAGTGAATAATAATAGTTAGGATGTTAATATCCATGACAACTATTGCTAATCATGTCCCAGTAATTGTTCCTATTAATGTTTTCTCATCAATCTTCAAAATGATCCTACAAAGTTCCATCATTATTCCCATTTTATAGGTGATGAAATGGAAGCACAGAATGTTTAAATAATTGTCCGCCAGTGAATGTATAATTAATAGCAAATCTATAGTCAAACCCAGCTAGTCAGACTTGAGATTATTATGAAAGATTGTCTCCCTCCTGGCCAGGTTACTCTCCTGGAGAAATAGTCACTTTAAAAGCTTCCTGGAGGAGAAACAACAGCTCCTCACTGATTTCACACCATAAATTGAACATAAAATTTGGAGTGTTTTATCACTCTACTAAAATTACAAAAGTCCATTAATGTCTAGTCAGCTTTGTTAAACTTGTTGGAATCTGTGAAGATTACAATGGTCAGATTTGAGAGAAAAACTGCCTTAATGGGAAGGAGTCTGGTTAGAAACGGGAGGCAAGCACCTTATACCACATTGCAAACATTTAAAAGCTGAGAGTAAAGCAAAATCACCATTATTATTTATCAACACCAATTAGATGTGTATAATCATCGGATTTTAAGTTTCAGTAAAAAATCGTAAACTTAACACTTACTCTGTATGTCTCCCAAATTCAATTGAGCAGATAACATTTTCTTGGTGGAATCTCCTTGAAGCCGAAGAACCTGTTTTGAGTACGACGCCATCTGTCTTCTAAGCTGCCATATCGAGACTTGTAGGTGAAAAGTAAGAAAGCTGATTTAGCAGCCTGACTCAACTGCCTATTAGAGACAGCCCTTCACTAACTTCTCCTTATCGCTGATTAGGAAGAAACGGCAACACCCTGTTTTCCCCTTATCAGTGATTACCAAGGAAACAAGAAAGAGCCCATGTGGTAGCGTTCTGCCTAAAGACTCTCCTCAACCAATCCAAAGTTGCAAGACAAATCACCTAAATTTAAAATACTCCCCTACTTAATCCTTACGCCCAGACCTTAGTGGAACACGTTGGGACATGAACCTGAATCATGATTCCTATTCTGGAAGGAACACTTTCTTGATTATATTTAGTTTGTATATTTCTTAGTCTACAGGATCTAAGTTCCATATGCTACATCTGCAAAATTTTGCTCAGTGGAAGACCACAGACCACGCAAATGAATGAATGCAACTAAAACCTCTAAGTTCTTTCATGTTATTCATCCAGGAGAGCCTGCTGTCCCCAGTCAGCTGGAGCACAGCAAGCAATGAGTTCCTCCTTGTTCCTCACTCACAGCAGGAGCAGACAGACATGACCTATTACTGCTTTTAATTGTCCTTGTTCATTTATTACAGGGAAGACACTGTGATGATCAATTTACAAACCCTATGTTTTTAAATGTTAGAGCATTTGTATCTTTATGGAAGTATGAGATACTGTAGGGTAAAAGGTTAATCAGGACTTTCCGCCCTCGTACCACTGATGATGGAAACCTGTGCGCATGCCTGGGTGGGCATGCGCAAGTAGATGCACCTGGGCTGATGCACCAGGTGTATAAAGCTAGCGTCCCGGAGACGCCGGTGTGGTGGTGTGGAGCGGTGGAGTGTGAGGGATACTGTGACGGCGGCGAAGAAACTGCTTGAACCAATGATGAACCTCCTACACAGTCTGGGAAGGTTGCAAGACACTTTCTAGAAAAATAGAAAATTTGCTAGTAACCAATACAGTTTCAGAAAGATTCATAAATTGAAACAGTTACTTGAAATCTGAAGGGAGGGAATAAAGGACTGATATAGGCTATTTCCTTAATATGTTCTTTTTAGTGGAATTGTTCCAGAAATCCTACCCAACTTGAGAAAATTCTTGGTGTCTTCCATTTTTATCTTTATTTTTAGTAACATCATATTTTAATTCAAACATATAACTCATTTTTGGTACTGAATTCTTTATGAAATTCTATCAAGGAGATCTTGATTAAATAAGTAAATCTTAAATATCTGCAGTACTTGGAAGAAACAGGTTACCAAAAAGAGGGACATTGAAAGATGGTTTCTGTAAGAACTGAGCAAGAAGGCAGATTGGTTCTCAACCATGAGAAGCAAACTGAAGGAAAGGACTGGCTTCAGAATGTTAATACGGTTGCTGCAAATTAATTTTAATAAGTAATTAATCAATTTTTGTCACTTTTTGCAATATATTGTGAGCATTTGTGTAAGGTTTGTCCTTCACTGTAGTACTTCAAGTTTAAAGGCCTGAGGCTTTTAGAACTTGCCTTATGACATTGGAAAGGCACTTTTTATAGACTAATTAACATGCCAAGAATTTCAAGTTGACAAAAGGTGTAATGGGTTTTTTTCAGCTTTCAAGAAACTTTTCCATGCTTCCTTCAAGAACCTTTTACACTTCAGCTTTTGCTGCTTGGATACCACACGGCTCACTAGAGACCAACTTGAACTTTCACCCTGACTGCCATCTCCGCACCAGTGTGAGCGCAAGTGACAACACCACATTTGTGAGTTTCCCTAAGCATAGTCTCTCTTTCTACAAACGTTTTGGTGGACTTCTCAGGAAAAGATAAATCCATACTCAATGAGGTTAAATTACTTAAAAAGCCACACACAAGATGGCAGCAAATGTAACAGATTTCAGCAGGGACCCCTTCAGCACCCTGATAACAGCACATGCCACTGTTATAATATCCACACGAGGACTTGGGGGATCTCTCTACTGCCTTTAGATTGTCACTGCTACCAAATTACTGCCTGTTCTATTAGTACTTAGATTACCAATATATCAATACAGAAGAAACTATACTCACAAGGGATATTTACAAACAGCATTTCCTGTTCCTTGGATTTAATTTACCAATAGGACAGAATGTTAGCCAGGGGGAGAAATTTTAAACTCAAAGTATTATTTCCATGACATATATAAATGCATTATATGGTTAGAGAAATCAGGTCTTTCCACCCTCCCACCACTGATGATGGACACCTGCAGTGCTGCGAGCATTCCAGGGTGGGCATGTGCAAGTGGGCGCGCCTGAGTTGGACACGGCTTAAATGGGCGGCATCACGAGGACACCAGGACCAACAGGACTGACCAACAGTGAGAGCACCAACGAGCAGCAGCAGTAGCAAAGCAGCTAAGAGGGTGAGATGTGCCAGGGGCTGGGAGGCCTGCCAGCCTCCCGGCCCCCGGCACCCCTACCTGCCATGTACCTGGCCACCTCTACTAATAAACGCATGAAAAGTCACCTAGGACTCCAAGACTCTCTTTCCTTGACCCGTCTGCCCAGAACCATCCCGAATCTTGCTCCTGAGCCATCCTTTCCCGCCACTACATGCATCCATTATAGAATGTAAAGTAAAACAGGAGTAAAATATATCATCACCCATTATTAGCAGTATTAACATTTTAAGTTGTGTCTTTCAATCTTTTTTCTCCTATAAATTAGAGAATGAGTATAGCTAAAAAAAACAAAACAAAACAAAAAACCCCTAAGTGAAATTTGACCAGACAATCAGTGAATTTACAATGTCAGGCAAAAGACTTTATCTCCTCAGTTATCTGAGAACCAATGCTGAACAAGAGCCTCCAAGTACCCCACAATGTGGAAACAGACTTCAGGTTTTCAAGGGCTACACACAGTTAAGCAGAGCAGAAGGGGTAAAGGTTATGAATCAGAGAAAAGGACACTAAACTCCTCCTCTGCCTCTTTGCCCCAAGAGTCTTTCTTCCCCCTGGGGGTCCATATCCCCAGTGCAGCTCTTCTCTGCTCCCCTGAAGGGCACCAGGCCCTCACACTGTTTCAAAGCCAACTACTTAATTAGCTGACGCTCTGAATTTGTGGTTTGCCCAGCAAAACTTCCAAGGCTGCTTGTGTCAAATGGGAAGATCTGGGAGCCTCTGTACAAATGAATTCTAAAATCCTCCCATCCTTCATAGCAATCTCACAGAGATTTATCTTGTCACAAAGAGGAAAACATAAACCTTTCACTGTCACAAGGTTCTCCAACTGTGACTGCCTTTACTGCACTTCTGTAGAAGTAAACTGCGTGAAAAATAAAATTTCTCATTCTTAACATAAGCTTTAATATGAAATGGCCTGCAATTCTTTTTCAAAATACTAATTTAAAAATGAACTATATAAGCATGGCCTAGCAGTATCTGAAAGGAGAAATCTAAATGATCAATATGGAAGGGAAAATAAGTTCAGCCTCATTAATAATCATAGGTATGCTGAATAAAACTCAAATGTTTTTGCTTATCTATTTAGAAAAGATTTTTTTAATATGTATATTTGGTGTCAGAATCAGCTAATATGTGGGGAAACCTGCTAGTCATATTGATGGGGTAGAGTAACTAAAAACAGTTTCCCAAAATTGGAAATTTGTGTTGCGTGGAAACTACACATAATCTAATGGGGTGTTTCTATGTGTGACCCTAAGGATGTAGTTGGTGGGATGTTGAAGATTTGTATCTTCACAGCTAATAGTAACAAAAATTGGAAAAATATTGATGGCTATAGTTATAAAATATAGAAAATTCATTGAGCTGAATGGTCTACAGCCATTGACAAGATGCTGGAAGAAGAGGTTTGCAAGTATGGAAAAGAATTAGTTACAAAAGAGCACACATCACATACTACCATTGTTATGAAAAATGTATTTGTGGAAATATAAACACCTAGAAAAGTGTCTGGAGAGGAGCCAGGGTGGGTTTTCTCTGAGTGCAGTGGTCTGGCATAGAGGCTGGTGGAGTTGCAAGTAGTGAAGGGCCTGGGAAGTGCCTTGTGTGTCATATTCTAACTCTGTCTCTGTGGTCACTTACAAATAGATTCCCTCTCTGTAAAATGGCCATAATGTTACTTCTTAGGATTTGGGAAGGGATTAAATGAGATGACACTAGTCCAAGATATAACACAATACCTGAGACAAAGAAACACTGATATAATTATATAATATTTTATCTGTAATTTCTAATTGTCTATAATGAGCATGTATTGCTTTTAGAATTAAAAAGGCATTTCAAAAAGTTACAAATATAGAATTCTAATTAATGACATACCTGCTAATTAGAAGAGCAGTATCTGATACCTACAATTTATTTTGAAACACATCAAAAATTAAATGGACTGATGGTGGATATTCAGATTATTATAAAATGTGTTTGATGTTTTAGGTTTGAAAATGTTAGTGATAAAATGTGGGGAAAATTTTAAATTTTTCCTTTTAATTTCTATAAGGAGAACACTGTCATTTTAACAAAGCATAAAATAAAGGTGTATAAAGAAAAATGAATGTTTTCGATATATTCCTCAAAGGCATTTTTGTATCCTCCCACATCGTTATGCACAGAGTTAAAGGGTACTGTTTTCTCAAAAAAAAAAATGAACTATTAGAATTATTAACAAACTGTTTTTTATACTTTGAAAAGTAACTTTGATTTTAAAAAATGAGGTTCATCTGTGACTAATAGATGTCATAACTAAAATTGTTCTTATAGATAGCAAGGAGAATGTAGCTTCTTCATATAATTGATTTTTACTATTAAAATTTTAGATGTCATAGCAAAATGTCAGTTACTTTTGTTATTTAAATTCTTTACTTTTTCATGTTAAATACAACTAGTATCTGTGTGTCCCTCTGTCCAGGTAGGCCTTTATTCCTGTCTCCTCTTTGGGATCCCAGACTCATCTTGCTGCTCCTTGTAGGTGCTTTATCACCATTATGGTTGAGGACATCTTCCAGAATCATGACTCCAGACCAAAGCAACAATAAAATTTACCTGACATACATACACCTCTGAGGATGTGTGATCACAATTCCTATTCACATTTGTACACAAAATGTGAGAAACAAAACAAAATAACCACGGCAACAAAATAGTATCAATATATCAAATGTATCAAAATAGTACCAATGTATCAAAATAGTTTGAGCAATGGCTTGTTGCATCCACTCCATAAAAGCAGAATCAAACTTACCCCAAATTTTGTTTGGTTTTAGGGTTGATGATGTCACACATATACCAAGAGGATTTCCAAAAAACTTGGAAGAGACTGCACATGCCCCGTTTGTTATTGCTGCTGTTGTTATTAGTTTGCACTGTTCTTGGGTTGGTAACTTGTAGAAGACAAAACTGGACAGAATTAAAGACCCTTCATCCAAACATAAGTGCTATAGATTGTGTGTCATGTAAGCAAACATTCAACTCTAAATGTGAAATGAATCAACATAAAACATCAATATAAGAAATATAGAAAAAGGAAAAAAACAAGTTAACTTTGTTCATTAAGGCAAGACTTACCACAATTACATAAAAAAGCTGATGAGTTTGCCTGAAAATGTGTGAAAGAATCAGTTTACTATGTGATCCATGAAGATATTTTTTGAGATTTTGCTTGGGATTATATTGAAAAGATCCATTATAGAGAACTGATATCTCTACAGTTTTGAATTCTATTACCTAGCAACATAATTTATCTTCTCATTGATTTAACTTCAAGTCTTCCTTTAATATTTCATTTGTTGTTTTCATTATATTAAACAATGCTATTTTATATTTTTCCTAAACATCTTGCCTATGATTTACTAGGCTTATTTCTGAGTACTTGATACTTTCTGATAGTTCCCAGATATTTCCAACTATTTTTTCTGGTCTAAAGAAATGCATTGGCCCTTGGGCAGCAATCACATAGGCATCCACTTTGTTCAACGTTTATGTTACTTCCAATAATTTTTTATTTTCCACAAAAATGACTATATCATCTGTTAATATAGTTTTATTATTAGAAAAATAAAATATAAGTTTTTTTAATTTGGAATCATTTAACATATTACCTACTGCAAAAAACTAATTTTTTTTTTCAAAAATAATACAAACTTTGAGGTTGTTAAAATATGAAGAACTCAACAGTTGAGTAAGTCATGGGCTCTTTTGGTCTCAGTTTCCATATACTAAGTGCCTTTGTATAAACTAGATTTAAGGTTATAAAGCAGAAGTCCTTGAGTTAGATCTGGCCTGCAAACAAAGAATATTTCATTCTCATAGTGGGGGTTTTGTCTTTGTTTTATCTAGTTGCCAACATTAGATAACAGGTTTCAGTTGACAGATTCAGGCTTCCTCGTTTCCGGTAAAATCTGGCATTCCCAGAGCTGAACCCTGAATGCCTGGCCCCTGCTGTGGGCAGGATTTGGGCTCTCCAGTTTGTGAAAGACCCATCTTGTAGGATTTAATGATTTCCATCCTCACCTGTCTGGGTCTCTGTGAGCATTTGATTTTGCAACTCCTGGAGGAGTTGGTTCCTGGTCTCTTCCAGATATTTATATATTTTAAAAACACTCTGAGAAACTATACCTTAAAATGTGTGTCCTTGTGTTTCAGTAAGGTAGATACAATCTTATTTTAGAGAACAACTGCCCACTGATAAATTATATTTTAAAGAAGAAAACTATTACTTACTGTGTTAATAAAGTATATAGTAAAATGAAAAAATTACTGCCCTTAAATTAAGATTTATCAAAATATATGTAGACATTACCTCTATAATCGGTCTGGTCTTTTCATGGGCACCACTCTTTGAGTTGTGAGGAAGGAACAAACTGGATTGATCAATAGTAATATTCAAGAATTTAACACATATCCATGAGGAACTCAGACTTGGTTTATACAATTCAGGAAAATGAAGAGTCTCTGAGTGTCCTTTCCTCCCTCCAGCATGAAGTCTTGCTATTTGTATGAAGACCTGTAGCTCAGATAATGTCATGGCCTCAGGCAGAGAGACCTGGGTCTCTGCCCCTATGTTTGATTATAAACTGGTGGTGGAGGCTGCTAACATGAGTTTGGTTTGATCTTGCCTCCGCTGGCATTCTGTTTTTCGATACTACCATCGTGAACTGGCATATACGTAGTCGCACTCTCAGCAACAAAGGTCTATGATTTTTCCTAACTAATCCATCCCCAGCTTGGCTCTCATTGGCGTGTCATCTCTCAAGCCTTGCCACAATACTCATTAATTAGTCCTTTGTCCAAGGGTCACTCCAATTCATTAGTGATTCAATTCATATCAATGTGGGAGCTTCCTCTGGGTGACTCTTCAACAAGTCTCTTAGCTGCTTGGGAGATTCTATCCACACACACAGTGGTGCCAGGACTCACTAAACCTAAGTGAATGTCAAGACCTTTCCCTGCTGTGACAACAGGTTTGTTTGATGTGGGTGTTTAGTGTACTCATTTCTAATGTGTAGGTTCCTGCTTTCAGACCTTTCAGTAACAAAGATGGAGAATACGGATTTTTAAAGATAGAAAATACCATGGTTTTATATTAGCCAATCCAATTCAAATTTAACCTCTACACTTGTACTTAATCTCACCAGTCTGAAAACTCTCCTTTCTTCCATGCTAGAATTTCATTTCTCAATGATAATATACTATATATGTGTGTGTGTCAGACTCCATAAAAATATGAACACTATCACCAGCAATATTCTTATTAAACATCACTTTTAAAATATTAAGTATTAATTTATTTCTTCCTTAGGGTATATTCTACTGAATGTATGATCAAATTACTAAGTTTTATACTTACTTGAATTAGAATTTCTCTATTATGCCACAAACTCTATTAATAGTTTCATTTGCTTTCAATTTTTGAGAATGCTACTCTAATATTTTCTCTTGGAATTATATAAAATATTGGCATGGTTACAAATCCAGATCAAACTGAAGTTTAATCGAGGTCTTCACTCCCTTCCTTCCTCACTGCTTTTGTTTTTTCATTCTTTGTATTGTCATTTTTCATATAACATTCATATAAAAATTCTTAAATAAAAGGAAGCACACTATTTTGTGTGTGCTGTAGGCTGAACATTTTTAATACATTTACACATAGAATTTTAAATCAGGAAATCACTTTATAGATTACATAGTCAAAACTCTAACCATAAACCTAAGAAAGAAAACTAAAGACTTGAAAAGTTTAAATTACTTGCCCAATACATACAATAGCTAATACTGGGACTCAGACTCAGGTCTCAACTTTCCATTTCATATGCTTTACTTTCAGTGGGTAGTTATAAACAATCATAGTGACTTCTTCATAGTTTGATAAATGATAAATGATTAAAGCAAAACAGAACACATGAACACATAGATATAACCAGATGATTAATGTTATTCTCTCTTTGACTCAACTCAAAATTTATCCCTTTAATAAACATCAGAGCACCAATTATACCTTATCTGTTCTTCTTAAAAAACCTTCCAAAGCTAAGATTGACAGATACCTTATATGTTCCAGCTATAACAGTTAGCAAAGCCCCTGTACCCTTCCTTTTGCTTTTCTTTGGTCAAGAAATCATTGATTATCATGATTTTCCCTACCTTGCCTAGAATTTCTTCTATTAGGTCCCTTAACCTCTCATACCATGGTGTATGAACCATGACATATACTATGATGGCATTTTATTTCTTGTGCTTTCTGTTTTTCCATGGAATTCACTGATGCCTCCTCTTCATTGGCTCACTTTTATATTTGAAACTAGGCTAAATTTTCATATACCCTTCAACAACTCCACATACTTCTCCTGTAGTTTTCTAAATAGTCAAATCTGTAAAATAAACCGGGAGCCACATTCTGGAGTTCTCCAGCCTCCCATTTTAATCTAGTTGCCTTGTTCTCTACACTAGATGCATAGCTAAAGCCCTGGGAATTCTTGTACTTCTGTCCTGGGTCTCAGTTCATGAAATTCTTAGTCTACTCTTTTAGTGGATCATGTCCTTCAGGTAAGTTTGTCGGGAAAATGTTGCATGGGTAGTACATTTTTTTTTTTTTTTGCATGGCTTTGTAGTTCTGAAATTAGTTTATTCTAGCCTCAAACTTAAATCATAGTTTAACTGGGTCAAGAATGGGCAGAGTTGAAAACAAAAAACACATGTGAATCTGCGAGCAAAGAGAAAATAATTTTGCCCAATAATTTGCACTGTTGTTGAGAGAGCTGCTACCACTCCGATTCGTAATTCTGTATATGTGTCTGTGTTTTTTTCACAAAACACTTGGAATTACACTTTCATCCCTGTTTTCTGAAAGTTCTCAATAAGTTGCTCATATCAGTATACTTTGCTTGGTACACGATGGACCCTTTTAACCTGGAACAGACTTCACAAAATTTTCCTTTATTATTACTTTGTATATGTTGTCACCATCAATTTCTCTATGAAACTACCATTTGTTCGGGCGTTGGACCTCTTAGATTAAGCCTCTTATTATCTTAGCTCTATGCATCGGAAATAATAATGATGAAGCTTTCAGATTTCAGAGCTTCAGAAGGATCAGGGTATAGAGAAGATTAAGAAGAAAAGCTTAAAAATTAAAAACTAAGGAATATAAAATAAACTCTATTGCCTAGTTTTTTGTATTCAGGTATGTTGAGAATTTTTTTTTTTTTTTTTTGAGGTAACATTGGTTTAGAATGGTCACTTTCTTTTCCTCTTTTGTCTGGGAAAGTTCCCACCTTGTGAACTCTGGAGCAGAACACTCTCTTACTATTCAGGTTAAACTTTCATTTTCCCAAGCCAACCTTGCAGCCAGGAGGCTGGCACCCGACCACCTCAGGCATAGCTGCTCCAGCTAGCAAAGTCAGAGAGCAGGGATCCTGGGAGGGAGAGGACGGCGTCTGTAGCAGTGGCAGTGGCAGAATGACCAGGTTGCCGGGTGGCGGAATGATCAGGTTCCTGGGCAGCCCAGTATCACCAGGCTTCAGAGCTGTGTTTCAGCAGAGGTAACTTGGCCAACCTAAGTGCAGCACTGAGCACTCTGTGGAGACAGAGCCAGATCCAGGCCCTCCAGATGTTCAGTAATGCTTTCCATGCATGACCCATAACTTTCTAAATAAATCTCCTTTCTATTAAATATGGCTGCTACTAAGACTGTGAC
Source organism: Galemys pyrenaicus (assembly GCA_019455555.1). Taxonomy (NCBI): domain Eukaryota; kingdom Metazoa; phylum Chordata; class Mammalia; order Eulipotyphla; family Talpidae; genus Galemys; species Galemys pyrenaicus. The sequence continues at coordinate 1,493,462 of JAGFMF010011688.1, forward strand.
TGAAACATGGTTTCATATTTCGATGGTTGAAATAAGTGGCACACTATCTACTAGAGTCACATAGATACATCTATCTATAGTAAGACTAGATATGTATTTCTTTTGGTACCCATACATTTCTTGTGTTTGAGTAATGTGAGCTTATATTTCTAGAATTGTGGTCCAAGGGAACATATCTGCTAATAGTCTTCTAAACTTGTAAAGTTCAAGGACCAGACTCAGGTTCCAGTTGGTCCTACCAGAAGATGGTACACACGAGACCAAAAATGACTTTTTCATTATCATAATTGTATAGATCTATCCCTCAGATACCTGTGTGTTTAAGGCTCCTTTGTGTCTATACACCTGCACTCAAATGCATATTCAAGTGAGATTCAGAGAGGAAGAGGGTAAAAGGGGCAGGGAGGAAAGAAAGGAGGAGGGAGAAGAGAGAACACACAGAGATAGTGAACAGCTGTGGGAAGCATAGTTAAACACACTTTTTTTTTTAAACACACCTTTAATTAAGCAAAGATAATGACTAATGGTGCCCTTCTCCCCCTTTTAAAGCAGGATCCAGGTGGTGGTTTTATGTGTCTTTACTATAAATAAAGGTAGGAGAGGCCTCAGGAACCAGAAGAAAATTCCTGAGAGAATTTTATTAGCTACTCAGGATAACAAAAGCAATTAAAAGAATACTTTTTTCAATAAACAAATAGCTATTTTATAGGAGAAAGTATAAATAAAATATTTGAATTAACTAAATTCAAGGCAACAAATACTTCCAAGTCATGAACATAGATAATGTCACATTAGATGCTAAACAGTACATAAAACTGAATAGGATGTTGGGCCCACCCACATCAAATTGACAATCTGGGTGAGAGTTAATAGAAAAATGAAAGAAGTTTGTGAAAACAAGAAGATATAATGGGTAAAATGTGATAAGCCAAGAGATGTAACAGAAAAAAATTTTTTTTTCAGTTTCTCTATTTTTCATTCCCAATCAAATATGCCACTTTGGGGGTTTACAGAGAGCAAACCCAAGGTACTCATTTTCAGTGGGAGGGTGTCTAAAATAAAGAAATCACAGCTGCACTATGAATTTTTTTTTTAAATTTAGAAGGTTCACAATACACACAAAAGCCCCTCCCTTTCAGTTATAAGAGTTAGATACTTAAAAGAGAAAGATGGTTTGCTAAGAAATATCGAAGATGGCGTTTTAAAATAGCAATTTAATAGCCTGGGTTGTAGAGTTTTAGCTAAACACAGAGTAGGGAAAGGCAGCGTAGAGATTTGAGGAAAGTCCACCCTGAAACTGTGGGAACAAGTCTGAGAAAGGGAGGAAAAAGCCAGAGTTGAGATGCTTCTGTGTTGGGCCCCTTTGAAGCTGTAAGCATTGGGTGGAGAAAGAAGATGCAGAACCAGATAGGCTGGTGTCGCGGCATGATGGAGGCGGCACTGGAGGCAAGGTTTGGGATGGTTCTGTGCAGACAGGTCAGGGAAGGAGAGTCTCGGAGCCCTCGGTGGCTTTCATACTTTATTTAGTAGAGATGGCCAGGTACATGGCAGACAGGGGTGCCAGGGGGCCGGGGGGCTAGCAGGCCTTCCAGCCCCCAGCGCATCTCACCCTCTCAGCTGCTGCTTCTCTCGCTGCTGCTGTCGGTCCTCACAGTTCTGTCTGTTGGTGCTCACAGTTCTCATAGTTCTGGCGTCTTCAGGACACCACCCATTTATGCCCGTGTCCCACACAGGTGCGCCCACTTGCGCATGCCCACCCTGGAATGCTCGCAGCACCTCAGGTGTCCATCATCAGTGGTGGGAGGGTGGAAATACCTGATCAACCTTTACCCTACAGCTGGGCGTTCCAGGGCACAGAAGGACTGAGCCCCACTTCCTTCCAGACCTCTTCAGTAAGTGAACAGATCCACCCAAGTCTGGCAGGGTAGAATTGGTAACAATCTGTGATTAGGTCAAGTATGTCTGAGACTTAGTCCCACTATTCATTCTAGCACAAAGTGAAATCAATCCAGAAAGTTTCAATACAAAGAGTATAAAGAGTTCTCTAGCGTATTTGAGAATGCTGTGTCATTGGGAATAGTGTTCCTTAGCAAAGTCTGCAAGGTGCGGGAGCTATAGCATCATCAATGAGCATGAGAGGGTTAAGAGCCTGGAGGGAGTAGAACCGGGTAGAAGATAATGGGAAGAGACTATGCCCATGCCAACAAAAAAGATGAGGACAAACGCCAGCCAGAAAAAACTCCAGAACAGACACAAGGAGACTTCTGAGAAAGCCAACCAGGCACCCGTGCATGTCCCATGTCATGAGGCCCCTACACTTCCTTTCTGGATGTTAGAAGGGAAAAGAGAACACACTTTTGATGAGATACTAACCCTGTTAAGAGGTGTGAAACTTAATTGCATTGAATTTGAATCCTGATTTGATTAGTGATTGAGTAAACTTGAAGTGGTAAAATCAAGTGTTTTCTACAGTTGATTGGTGGCTGATGAGTAAGTTAAATTCATTTGTAGGAAACCATTTATACTTCTATATATGAGGCAGTGTGTACAGGGGCTTACAACACAAAAATACACAGCAAATGTTGTGAGACTTGAGGGAAGGAGACACTGTGTGAAGCTGTGATGAGAGGGATTAGGTCAGTATTTTTGAAAGAAGTTTTCACTGTGCCTTGGTGATTTATGGGGACTTTAACAAATAAAAATGAGGTGGAAGCATGGTATAAAGAAATGTATCAAAGCCTAGGCAGTAGACAGAGGATGACCCAATTTGGCTAGAATTTAAGGTACTCTTGACTCCACACATGGTCTGTCAGAGCCCTTTGCTTTGTGCGTCAGTAACTGCAAGAATTTTGTAATTATCTGGAGTATAAAATATATATCCCAAGCTGAGTGATGCCTGAAAATGTATGCCAACCCTTAGAAGTCCTATTATCTATATTGCTTCCTCTTCCTTCCTGCAAATGTAGTAGATAAACTGATCACCAAATGATACTTCTACTGAGGGATATTCCTTTCACTTGTTTGGTGTTCAGCCTTCTCACAGAAAAGATCTTCCACAAACACTTTGTCCTTTCATCAGAGACTAGAAAAGCTTTCACCATTCTTCGTACCCCATTCCTTGGCTAAGACAAGGAAGTTGGTGGTTCAATGATTTTGAGGTGGTATCCAGGTATTTTTATTTATGACAAGTCTCCAAAGGTGATCCATAAGCAAACTTGATCTCCTTTCCCCCTATTGCTTTTCTTGTCTTCCAACTCCTTATAAATTGAGAATTATCTGGTACATATTTAGTGTCAATTAACTACTGGATGGTTGGTCAAATGGATGGATCTATGAATTGACAGACACATCAATCCATTTTTCAAACTTCAGAATGAATTACCTGGAAGGCTTACTAAAACAAGAGATTACAGGATTCCACCTGAAGAGTTTCTGATTCGGTATGTCCGGAGCAGGGGTTAAGAATTTGCCTTTTATGATGCCATGTGGTTGGTGGAGGAAGGGTATACATTTTGAGAACAACTGATCTAGATCAATATGGAAATTCCCTGAATACTATGATCATAACCAAAAACTGACTAGTACCATTTTCCTAGAAGTTTTTAAAAAAGATGTTTTCCTCTATTTTTTTATATGTTATGAGCAACTTAACAAGATAAAGTATAGACATTAAAAATTATGGCTAGATAGGAAATTTTTATTAAGAATTCCAGGAATTAGGGGCCTCCTTGGTGGTGCAATGTGTTAAGCAATGCACTATGAAGCAAAACATAGCCACTGTAGCACAAGTTTGATCCCTGTCGCTGACCAGGGAGGTGATCCACGTGGCATGGCAGACCTTTCCTGTCTCACCCACTGCTCCTCCTCAGCAGTGTGTTTCAGTCTATCTGCCTGTCTGTTCCCCACTCTGTCTCTGGTGAATCCTCTCACCCCACCATGCCTCTGGCCTATGCCCCAGTTCTTGTATGCATAAATAAACAAACCTTTGAAAAAAAATAATTTCAGGAATCAGAGAGTACAGAATAAAATGTGAGTCATTTCTACTCAAAGGTTGAAAGTTTAATAGTGCAATAAGATCAAACATTTATTGGACTTCTATTAATTTATCCTTTAAAATCACAATAAAGCAAAAATCAGGCCATCACTTCTAGAGTGGTTAAGAATTGGAAAAGAGAATATCTCTATCTACTAGCTAGAGGGGAACCCACTTTTTCAGAGGGGAACTCTGAAACTCTTCTGTTATTTTTTGGGGGGGTGCCAATGGAAAAATCAAAACTATTTTGGCATTCATCTAAGACTCACAAGGTAGCCAGATTTTTGCCTTATACTCCAGTCATTATAAAAATGCTAGAATTACTTACTTTTAAAATATTCTGTAAAATTTGAAACTTTTTGCTTTTAAATTCTAATGCTAAATATTTTATTGGGTCATAGCTTTCTCTGGAAAAATTATTCTTGAACTTCCTAATCTTTATTTCTAATTCTATTAGTTATCTGTAGAGTTAAAAACACCTAGATTTTGTTGAATTCCTACAAACGAAAGGAAAGAATTTGCTTTATAATGGTACATGTTCTAGGTACCATGTGGTTTTTCACTGTCAGAAATTTAAGCGTTTAAATGTTATTATTCTTGCAGCCTCCCTGAGAGCCATAATTCCAATTTTACCTAATTGAAATATATAGTATTAAATTCAGAAAAACAATATTTGAGCTACAAAGCATGAGTTTTCATCTCTCAGAACCAGACTGCTCAAGAAATTATCAATATATATAACATGTTAGACACAGCTCCAAACTACATAGCTCCTAAAATTTATCCACAAATTTGATTTTTATATAGTCCTTCAGTGGATAGAAATGATGCTCATAAGAGTAGAAAATATTTAGTATAAAGAACTGTTCATTGATGTGACTTTTTTATTAAAAATCTTATAGATAGATACTTTTTTAAAGTTTACATAATTTCTTCCAGAGCTGAGATTTCACCTTCAGATTTATTTTCCTTGCTATATTTTATAAGATACAAAGAAACTAAATACTCCCATATGTAATTATTATTATTTGCAATTGCAGGTTGTATTTGTTATGCTGATTGCTCCTTGCTGTCCAAGTGTTATATGAGTATATATAATTTTACATTATACACTAATTACACTTAAAGGAATTTTCCATTTATCAGTCAATGAGTTATTTCACCAAAATGCAGGCAGTCATAGATCTCAAAGGCCTTCATGGCAATAGCACAAACAGAACTTGATTAAAACAATTTTTAGGAAAAGAAAACTAACCCTTTTTTCATATAATTTGGTAGACATTCATAACTTGGCCTCTTGGATAAATGGGATTTGGCAGAGTTTGGTCAAACAAAAAGAAACAGAATCAGAGCTCAGGCTTGAGAGTGGAGAGCATCAGAGGAGATGACCTTCAAGATAGAGAAGGGAGATGTGAGCAAACAGGAGCAAAAATGATAATATAGTCTACAAGTTTGATAAGCGAGAGTGTAAGATGAACCAGGGATGTAAGCGCACAGGGTGAGCATGTAGAGGAGGGGTGAAGCTGGCAGGTCTATAGAAAAGACAAGTAAACAAAAGTTGGAAAAAGGGACAAGGAGCCAATTCTATGTCTATAAAACTAGTGGAAATGCAAGGGAGGGAAGACAAAACTGATAACTCCATTTTGACTAGGGTAGATGGGGCAGGGAGGAATGTCTATATATTTTTTAAAGATTTATTTATTACACATACAAGCACTGGGGTACAGGCCAGAGGTGTGGGCAGTGAGAGGATCAACCAGAAACAGAGTGGGGAACAGAACATGCAGACCCACTGAAACACACTGCTGAGGGCAGCAGCGGGCGAGGCAGAAGTCTGCCTCACCATATGGGTCCCCTCCTGGGCTGGCAGCAGGCATGGAACGTGTGCAGCAGTGGCTGTGATTTGTTTCATAGTGTGTTGATGTCTATATTTCTAAGAGTTTTAAAGCAGATGGTTCAACCAGGCAATTATTAAAAGACAAAGAAATGTTCTCACACTTAGGAGAAATAAATACTACCGAAAAATAATTCTTTCTAAAAAGTCATATGGGAAATGGAAATAAACACAGACTTTTACAGACTCAAGAAAGTCATTTTATGACAGTCTCTTCAATAAATGGTGCTGGGAAAACTGGGCCACTACATGCAAAAGAATAAAACTAGATTACTATTTCAAGCCAAAATCGCTAAGTGAGCTGAATATAAGACCTGAAACCAAACAATCCATAGAAGAAAACAGAGGCAAAACACTCAATGACATACATTTCAGAAACATCTTTAAAGACTCATCCCCCAAAGCAAAGAAAATGAAGGAAAAGATAAAGAGCTGACCTATATCAAACTAAAAAGCTTCTGTACTGCAAAGAGACAATAACTAAGACAAAAAGAGACACCCCACAGATTGGGAGAAGATAGTTGTAGTTCACAAAACTGATAAGGGACTGATATCACAGATTTACAAAGAGCTCAAACAACTCAACAAAAACAAAGTAAGGAATCCAGTCAAAAATTGGGCAGAAGAGCTAAAAAGACACTTTTCCAAAGAGGAAATGCAGATGGCCAATAAGTACATGAAAAAGTGCTTAACATCACTTATAATCAAGGAAATGCAAATCAAAACTAAAATGAGATATAACCTCACACCAGTAGAAACGGCCCACATTTAAAAAAAAACAACAACAGCAAATGCTGGTGAGGATGTGGAGAAAAAGAAACATTTTTATATTGCTGGTAGGAACGCAAGCTGGTCCAACCACTATAGAAAGCTGTGTGGAAGACCCTCAAGTTACAAAAATTGGAGTTACCATATGACCTAGCAATTCCACTCTTAGAAATCTATCCAAAGAAGACAAAACATTAATTCAAAAGGAAACTTGCACTCCTATGTTCATTACAGCCCTATTTACAATAGCTAAAATATGGAAACAACCCAAATGCACAAAAACAGATGACTGGAACAAGAAGACGTAATACACACACACACACACACACAGAAATACTATTCAGCAATCAAAAATGATAAACTCATGCCATTCACAGCAACATAGATAGAGCTGGAAGAGATTATGCTCAGTGAAATAAGTCGGAAAGAAAAATATCAATGGTTTCACTTATAGGAGAAACATAGGGAAACCATACAAGGAATCAAGAAGAAAAAAGACAAAACTAGCAATCAAAATATAAATTGGAGACATTCATAAAGAGAGGGGTATGGAGAGGGGTCAAAATAGGAGGAAAAAGCACACGAGTCTAAGGTGATAGATCATGGGTATCTTGGTGGTGGTAATTTTATGGGGACAACACCTGAAAGGAGAAATCAAATATTGGACAAAAGTGAATAACTATGTAAAAATACATAAATAAAAAATGGGAAAAAAGGAAACTAATTCCTAATTAAATATATAGTCTTTCTAAATACTTCTTTTTGATCATTAACCTTGAAATTTTAAATTTTTTTCCTATTTCAAATAATTATTACCATAAAGCCAATCAACTGCCAAAAAATCATTTTAATATAGCAACAGTGCCTAATAAAAATTTGGAAATCACTGGCCAATAATAAAACATAAGTTTGTAAGTGTGACCAGAAACTCACCTAACTTTGAGATCATATCACATTAGAGGTCAATGCACATTAGATATGACCTATAAATTTAAATAGAAATGAAAATTCTGTCAAATATTAGATACTGATAAATCTTAAGTCCTGTAAAATGCTAAGGCATATGAGGAGAATGACAGCATTATGTTAGCATAAGAATTACTCATTTCAGATTCTGAGTTAAGTTGTATTCAGGTTCCAAAATACTATACCACAGGGAAACAATAGTCAAAACTTTCAAACGTGTAAAAACCCCTTTCTAATAAAAGTCTTCTATGAAAACATGGTAAGTAAAACCTTTCCTGGTTGAAACCCAGATCTGGGCCCACAATTCCACATTCTGCTTGCTCTCGGCTCCTTCAAGCTCAAACTCACTGACCTGAAACCAGGCTTTTATCCCATCTCTCCCTCTTGTAGATTGAATTCTTTGCTGTGAAGTTTTTATTTTTAATAAAGTAATGCTCCATCAAATCTCCCTAGGATCCTAGGGAGCAAATAATTTAGATTTAATCTGGGACCCCTGCTACTCAAAATATTAAAAATATAGATTAATGATTATGTGGCAACAAGATTGGGATGCTACTTAAAAAGAAAAAAGCTGAACAGCAGGCTGCAGAATCTAATTTTAAGTATCTTAGTAAGACACTCCACACTGAAATTTGGATGAAGCAGCGTAAAAGAACTCGAGTAGGTAACCAAGGCAGTAGAAAAGGAAGTTACCAAATGGTTGACAGTGTGCTAGCCTATTAGCGCACTAGCTGATTTATTCCTCACTGTAACAGAAGCTATTACCTCCTTATACAGATGAAGAAACATGCTTCAAGAAATTAAACAAGTTGTCCAGGTTCCCACAATTGGTAAGTAGAACTGCAGTTTGAATCCAGGAATATCTAACTACTGAAGTCTGGAAATATTTGACTTCTCAGCACATTGACAAACATAGTGGCTCCTGGAAATCACACTTTGCTATCCATTTTGAAGTTAAACCTGGCAAAATTCAAATATGAAAAATATGGTGTATCTACAATGAAAAAGAAATATCAAATTACTAAAGAAATTCTACTCACTAATCATCCTGCCACCTGGGATTCATATGCTGAAAAGATTTCATTTCATATTAAAGTAGGTAAATGAGACAATCCAGTGGGATCCAAGCCTGCATATTTGGTGATATTATTAAATGTCTGTTGTCTATTACTACCTCCACTAGTCATGGTGAAGGGATTTAAGTTTCACCAGTAAAATCAGCCTGGTGTAGCTACTGCTATAATAACTTATTATCAATCATGTTGCTTCTATATTAGCACACTTTCAGAAGACTACCTGCCGTATAGCCTGAGAAAAGAAACCCCTAATAAAGTTCTGCAACAGTATTTTCTGAATGAAACATATATTACATAAAATGGACCAGAAAAAGTCTTAGCTAGTGAGATTATATCACTAAAAGTCTAAGAAATTTAGAGATGCTACCAGTAAAATCTAAGGACATAGTTTACAGGGGACATAAAGACCCACTGCAGGATATCTGAAGTTCATTGACAAATATCAATTTTTTCACAAAAAGTGAGTCAAGACTTTCAGGTAATTTGTAGATATCCATGTTAAGATATTAAAGAAGCTGTATGATTTCTGGACTTGGACGTATATGTTTGGGCTAGATATATAAATTTAGAAATCACATAGATAGTATTTAAATACTTGAATCATAACCTAGAAAGAAAAAAATATATGAGGACTACCCTTATATTTTAACAGTTTTTTAAATAGGACAATAGAGGATAACCAAGTGTAAAATAAAACAGAACAGAATGAGTATGAAGGCAGGAAAAAGCCAAGGGGATATATTTTCCAAAGTCAAGTGAAGAAAATGTTCAGGAAGAAATCACATATGTTAAATTCTACCAAAATGTAATTGATATAACTCTTTTCCTATATCCCTCAAACTTGTTCCTTCTAAGTATTCATTTACTCAGCTAATGAAACCAATATTCACTCAAATAGACCAGAACACTTGAAATTATTCTTGACTTCTTTCTCTCATGCTCCATATTTAATCTACTACAAACTCTACTGACATTAATAAGAGTACTAATCCCATTCATGAGGGCCCCAACACCATGGCCTAATTGCCTCCCAAAGGCCTCACCTTCTTAGTTATTAAGATTTCAACATTTAGATCATAGTAGAGGGCTTCGCAAATAAAATAATTGACTGAGGTGGATAGTTGGGTGTCTTATAAAGTTCTAGAATCAATGGATGTTTTCCATGCTCTTAGATTCAGCAATACATCAAGCAGTGTTGGGATTAAACAGCATACTCTCGTTCTTCTTTTATACCAACAGAAATAATACAGGGTTGCTGGAATCCATTGCTTTTGAATTGTTCTCACCATTGGACACAACAGGGCAAGAATGAGAATTGATTGACTTTACTCTAGGCTACTTAAGCTAACTTTACTGCCTTTTAAAAAAGAAGCTAAAGGGACAGCCTTTTGATACATAAGTCATCCAGTCTCTTTGAAGTAGGAGACAGAAAAGGATTTAAAGCAAAATATTTTCACCTGAAGGTCTCTGTATCTGGAAGCCTCTAAAATGGAGAGTTGTTTACACATCAAATGACATAAAATATCTCTAAATGAGACACAGTACTCTTTATCTCAATAGTCAAGGTCAATAGCATCTGACCATAGGAAACAAGAACAAAGGCCCAAAAAATTGAGGTAATTCAATATACATTTTAAAAATAATGAGCATGATAATTTAAAGCAGGGATTCTCAAGGCAAAGTTAGATTATCTTACTTTCCATAACAATCTTCAACCACTTAGCAAAATTAAGTCAAATAACAAGGTCCAAACTGAAGGACTTGTAGGCCAATTTAATGATAAGGAGAGTCACTATCCCCAAGAGAACTCCGTGTACAAGTATGGGATGAAAAAAACACAGTCAGTCTGTGTGAGCCTAGGAAAGACTATGGGTGACTAGAAATTAAAGAAGCATCAATTTTTATTTTTATCTGGTTTCAACATTGTAAGACAAAAATACGTCATTGTTAGAACATAACATAAGGGATTTTGAAAATGAAATCTTGACTTCTTTTGATAAGTCATTTGATATTGAAATGCTGTAGTGTTTTTATGTATGTGACTATGAACTTGAGTAAGTGTATTACTTTTCTATCACTCCTATAAATATTACCACAAACTTAGTTGCTTAGAGCAACACAGATATATTATCTTATAGATCTGTACATCAGAAGTCTGGTACATCAGCACTTAAAATCAAGATGTCAACAGGGTTCTATTTCTTTCTGGCAGCTCAAGAGGGAATCTGTTTGATTGCGTCTTCCAGCTTCTAGAGCACACTAACGTTTGTTGGTTCTTGTCCTCTTGGTTCCTCCATGTTCAAAGTCCGCAATATCCCATCTTTCTGACCCTTGTGTTATCAGATTTTCAGGAAAGTTTTTCTGATTTCAAGGACTCCTGTAATTAAACAGGGCCCATCTAGATCATCTGAAATAATCTCCCCATCCACAGGTTCTTAACATTAAACAACATCTGCAAAAGTTAACCTTTTGCCCATGTAGGGTAACATATTTATAAGTTCCAGTACATAGGCCTGGGCATGTTGGGGAATTGTTAATCTGCCTACCCCAGTAAAGAACACTGTGTCTTCTTCAGAATGAGTTAAGCTACAATTGTCTTCAAGTATTCCAGATGTTATCTGATACCCAGGCCTTCTTCTCCCTAAATTGATGAGGCTTCTCTTTACCCTCTTGTGGATCATAAATTCTGACATCCTTCATGCTGTGATCTTTAATTTACTGTAGGAGAGAGTGTCTTCTCCTTTCCACAGGACAAAAATTCACTCACTATATCATTTGATATATTTGCTGTTCTTGTACTCAATTAAAATACTGTAACTTAAGCACTTGTTTTTTGTCCTTTGTTTATCTATATACACAACCGCCACATCAAATACTCTCCCAGAGGCAAGTATTGTATATTTAATTCTCTTCAGATGATTTTCATGCAGCATCACAAAGATAAAGGGTTTTATTGGTGCGTTTATCATTTAACAAGCACATGGCAAAAACAAGTATATATTTTAAAGACATAAAACAACAGATAAGTGGTTATTTTAAGTCAAGCTATCAAAACACATCAAATTATGTGAGTTGGAGAAAAGAATGTTCCAAAGCAAGTCACTAAAAATTTCTTTCAAAATATCTTTGGGTATATTTAAAATACAATTTTCTGCTGCATATTTTTCAAAAAGTCATTTATTTGCCTCATTGAGCTGCCCATTTGGTGGTCTCCTTTAGACCTCTTCCCCCAGGATAGTTAGATCAGAGATTCCATATGCAATTAGAAGTGGAAGGAAACTTCATAATCTAGTTTCTCCATTTAATAGGTGAAAAACCTATTAAATGGGTGAGAAGAAGGAAAGCATAAGAATTACATTGGTTTAATGGATGAAAAGCCTGATTTGGATTTGCTAACAAACATTATTCAGAATTAGGACCAAAAGGGAAATATTCTCACATCTCAGACTTTCAGCTGACAGCACTCCTTTTTGTAACTTAACCTTGAGAATAGATAGAGACCACAAGCCAACAACAATAATAATAACAACAAGGAAGAAACAAAAACCAAAAGTGAAAAGACAAAGACAAACTGGGGACACTTGGTGGGGAGGGAAGAGGGGAAGGGTGGAGGGCAGACGGGAGCACGGGGGACTGAGGTGATGGTGCACTGGTGAGATGGTGATGGGGAATACATGGGGATTACAAATGATGTCAAATATATGTAAATTTTTTAAAATTTATATTAAAAAAATATTGAAGCTAAAAAAAATTGGGGTGCTAAATGTGGGGTTCAATCCCTTCAGTCATCTGGCAGAACTGGGACTTTAAGAGTTCTCTCTTAACTATATGGTATTGTGTCAGGGTGGGATTTATGACAAAAATGTGTCTCAGCTTTTCCAACCCATTTCAGTGTTGGTATTTTCTCATTCTCTTCACTCTGTTAGTCATTTTCTATTTTTTCCAGAAAACTTTCGCTTTTTTTTTTTAAGTTATTTGATAATTTATTTTCTGGTCCTTCTCATAAACAAAGACCTTGGAAAGTCTGAAAGAGCAGATAGCCAAGTAGGAAGAAAGGGTAAAACAAATCTCTATGAAGAGCATGCTGATATTACACAGTGGGTCACAACAGTGGTCTCTTACAATCAGTTCTTATTGCTGTAACTGCTGCATCTCTGGCATGATGATGAATGCTGAGACACAGTGGCAGAGATACACTGTGGTCTGGAGTCTGAAAATAATGGCAATTGACTAAGATTAGATCTCTTAATGAAAAGAAACATCTGGATTTAAGGTTGAAACAAATGTTATCACTTGGTCTAGATTTGAGGTTCAGACAATCATTATCACCTGAGATAAATCAGAGTTTTCTCATTTCTAGGTTTAGAATGTCTTCCAGTTTTTGCCTTCTCTATAGTTGGGTTGGAAATATCTTGATCATCTGAATCATTTCTTGAATCTAAGGCAAGAGCAGAAATACAGTGGTATTCAATAAATTCTTGATACTTGAAAAATTAAGAAATATCTTCTGTTCTAGGTTTATCTTTTGTATTTCATCCTGGAATACTCAGGCACCCATCCAGATAATAAAGCCAACACAGTGTTGGCAAAAGAAAAATAAAATGAAAGAAGAAAATGATAGAAAGGAAATGTAGGTGAGCTTGTCTTTAGAAGTTTGACTAAATAAGAGTAAATCAGGTGGTAGACAAGCCAAAGTCAAAGTAGATAGTCTATAGTGTTATCCTCTGGTGTCTATTTACTAAGGTCACTGTATGTGACTCTATCTAACAAGACCCTGGGCCCCTTTGTTCATAGTGATACTTCTATGCCAATTCACTACTCACTTAATTCATTCAAACACCCTTCTTTGAAGTCTGCCCAGTCCAACCCTCAAGCCCAGACATCCTTGTCAGCCCTCTCCTTCCTGGTATAGCCCTCCCTCTGCATGGAAAGAATATTGAAATTATGGGAAGGTAGCTTCCCTGGTGGCACAAAGGATTAAGTCTCAGCACTATGAAGCTATCCACAGCCACTGCAACACAAGTTCAATCTCTGGCCAGGGAGGTGACCCACTTGGTGCAGTAGACCTTACCTGCCTTACCCACTGCTCCCCTCAGCAGTGTATTTCAGTCAATCTGCCTATTCTGTTCCCCACTCTGTCTGTCACCCTCCCCCCTCACCTTTGGCCTATACCCAAGTTCTTGTATGTGTAAATAAGTAAATCTTAAAAAAAAAAATTATGGGAAGCCAAGAACTTGTTCTAAAGGTAACAAAAATAATGCAAGGTATGTGTTATGAAAGAAGGGAGAAGGGCAGGTTCCCAACTAAGAACAAGAGGTTAAGAGCAAGAGGTCTGAAAACAAAGTGACAGATTTGAATCCAGTTCTGTAGTTTATCAAACAGGTGAACTTGGGCTAACTATATAACACTTCAGGGCCCTAGTTTCAACAGATGATTAATAATACCAATTACTTTGATAGCAATTTGTAAAGACTAAATAAATTGTATATCTTAATACTTAGTACATAGTATATACTTAGTTAAAGTGGGCTAATCTCATGATATTACTATCACTCGGATCTTTACCCTTTTTACAAATATCTTGAACATATGTAACAGGTCTTAAAGTTTGCACCTATAAGCACCAAATTAGTGCCATTATTTTCTCCAAGAGAGACAATGATGTATTGTCTCTGGAAGAGAATATAATACAGGCACCTGCTTCACCCTCTTCATTCATAGTAACACATGTTCCTTCCTGAGGGGAAAAGGATTTGACAGATTATGACATATAATTGCTGTCTGCAGTGAAAAACAACCTTGCAGTAAATCAGTTTTTAATTTGTGTTGTTTGAAAACCTGAGACTATACTTTAAAATCCTATGAAATTATTCACTAGCAAGGATGTGATTACAGGAGCATAATGCTGTCTCTTTCATCAGCGGCAGCTATTCCCCAGACAGAGTAAGTAGATCCTTTCTTCAGGGTGTAGACAAAAGACTCTGGAACCTCATCTTTCAATCTGTGAGCTGTTAAGTTTTCCCTTTAGTAGAGCCATTCTTATTAGATTAAGAGAATCACAACGGTAGCCCCTCCCAAAAAGAGCAGTGCTGAAATTGCCCAGACTGTAGCTTCTACCCTCACATTTTTCTCCTCTACTGAATTCATGCCCCTAGATGATGACAATAAAACTAAAGTGAGAACTGCAAATAACTTGCCTTAGTAGATGGAGATTAATCAAACATAGTTAGGATGTAGATTTTTTTTTTATAGTTGATGCCAAAGTTAGTAAAAGCAGATGAGCTCCTGGCAGAAATGACTCACTAGGCAGAGCAGAGGCATCTCAAATGGAAAACTCAAAGCTATGAATGATGAGTGCCAAGAAGAGGATTAATTAATAAAGGAAAATATAGAATCCTGTTCAGAAAATTCAGGCTACTGAAAGCTCAAAGGAAGACTTGAGTAGCAAAGGAAGAAGAAAGAGCCTCTAAGTCTCTGTACAGAGTCTCTATGCCCAGAAAATCTACCTCAGGAAATTCTACTGGTAGACATCAGAGTCTGGGACCTGGAGACGGCACAGTTTCAACTAAATTGAGACAGGAACTTATTCTTTGTGTAAATGAAAGAGCTAAGAGGGGGAGTGGTCATCAAATCTTGGTAGATTAGCTCGTTGGTTGTCTTCCTAGTATTCCTTCCTTTCATCCAAACAAAATCTCAACTTCTTTCCATGGATTTTCTCTTTCCTTGTGCAACCCAGAGAAAATTAACCTCATTCCCTGTTCCTAGAGTGGGTCTTAGCTCTCTAAACAAAATTCCATCCTTATTTCCAGAAGTTAGTAAATTGTCATGTGATCCACTGGGTCCATGACTTCTTCCCACTTTCTGGAAGTTCCTCAAAAATTGTTCATTGTGAGGGATCTGGGAATGAAGTCAGTCCACAAAAGAGAGAAGAATGAGAGAAACACAAACACAGGGAGAAGAACCTTGGGGCTAGTCACTTGGAAGCCATGTCTTAGACTTCCAGTTAAGGAAATAAAATCCTATGGTTAAAGGCTGTTTGACTTGAATGTTTTTCTCACATGTAGCTGGAATGTCCTGGAAAGGAGGAGGAGGGATAAGAGAGAGAGAGAGAGAGAGAGAGAGAGAGAGAGAGAGAGAGAGAGAGAGAGAGAGAGAGAGAGAGAGAGAANTAGAGAGAGAGAGAGAGAGAGAGAGAGAGAGAGAGAGAGAGAGAGAGAGAGAGAGAGAGAGAGAGAGAGAATAAAAGCTTTAATTATATGTAAGACTCAGAAAAATTAAGCACTGGTAATAAGTCAGTACTGCAGCTCAGGTCTAGCAACTTTGGAATCTGTCTTTCCCCACCAATATCTCATGCTGGTAAGATAGCTTTTGCTTGAGAAACAAAGAGTTGTTTACAAGAGGAAAGAAAGAGTCCTAATCTTGGACTCCTATCTAGAAAGGAACAACCCAGATTTTATGGAGGTGGGGAAGCAGAAACTGTTGGCCTGCCTTCTGTTCTGTGGCTTCTCTGAGCCATGTTTCATCACAGTGGAAATTTTGCAGGTAATGGAAAGGAAACTGCTTATAACATCTCTTCTTAAGGACTCAGCTGAAATAAGTTGATGGAGAAGATAAAACACTACCACTGGAATCAATATAGAATGAAGTTGAGTACACTTTTCCAAAAAGAGCAAGGAAAAGTTATATCCCTTAATTTCATTTGTTTTTATTTTCATTCCCTTTAAGGAAGTGAAGCCATCCTTTTTAAGTTGTGGGAATTGAATATGAACATGACCTTTTATGAACCAAGTATTTCTTTATGGAAAATGTGTTTTTAAATGTATAAACACCCTGATTATCAAAGAGGATACATTCAACAAAACAATGCATTGTCAGAAATACAGTTACTTAAAGAGGAATTATCCTAAATAATATTTTGCCTATCCACTTAGATCGTAATAGGTGGAAAGAGGCAAGGCTGTTCACCCTAGAATACAAATTCCCTCCCTGCTCCATCTCTAATGGGCACTTCCCTCATCTGAGGCAATATAGGAGGAAGAATCTAAGACATCTACCTCCTGACAAGAACAGCG
The DNA here is from genome assembly GCA_019455555.1 of Galemys pyrenaicus. Lineage (NCBI taxonomy): Eukaryota > Metazoa > Chordata > Mammalia > Eulipotyphla > Talpidae > Galemys > Galemys pyrenaicus. Next base: position 1,510,271 of record JAGFMF010011688.1, read on the forward strand.
GAGTTGGGAGGCAGAAGGACAGAAGCGCATTCCTGCCTCTCTATAAGGGATCTCCCACCACAGCCCAGAGGGTCTGCACACCAGCACATGGCTTGAGAGTCTGCATGTGAAGGCAACAATGAGTAGGTGATGTCACACAAATACTGTACACCATGGCTGCCCTCCCTTGACTTCCACGGTACTCATCTGGAAAAACCCAACTTTGGTTACACTCAACTATCTGTCTACTCTGCATTGGTGTCTAAGCAGTTGTCCATTCTCACTTTAACTGTGAGATGACAAACCTCAAGTAGACCCTCATTACTGCCTGGCTATCCTGCTATATTTCCATTAGCATCACTTTCTCAGTTTCCCAGACAACTATACACAGATTTTTCTCTCATTCAAGCCTTCAATGTGTGCTGCCTTTTTCATTCTCAACCAGTGGTTTTGCTTTTATTTCAAAGAGAAAATACATGCAAACAGAAGAGAATTCCATATTCATCCATTATCAAATTTACTAAATTTTAATAGCTATCAATTATTTTTGTTTTTATCTAGCCAGTCCCTCCTCTTGTTCATCAGTTTCTTACTTCCCATACTGCTCCTAATTATGAGTTCAGGAGACCCTGAAATTATATGCAAGAGTTCATGAGTCTCTGAAATTATATGCAAAATGTTTTATGTATTAGTGTTTTTTCTATGGATACAACCATGTTTTCAAAAAAACCTCAGAAGGTATCAAAATATTTAGCTCTCCCCTACTAAGAGATAATAATAATAATAACAACAACAGCCAACACATTGAGCCTTTATTATGTGCATCATACTAGCACAAATAAACTCAAATAATTCACAATGAATGTTACAATAAATATATTCGAGAGTGTAAATTGATGCTCAGATCTTCAGAATTTAGTTAACCTGCTCAAGTATGTACAACTTGAGTTGTAGGGTTGGGATTTGAACTCAAGACCATCACACTAATAATGCCTCTGTTGTCTTAGAATAGACAAGTTGGCCACTGTGGAATAGAGATTTTAGCATTATCTTTCCCTTCCCTTCATCATAATTTTGTAAAACTAATACACACACAAGTATAAAATTCTTAAAGAAAATACTAAATTATGATCACATTTATTTTTTTAAAGATTTATTTATTTGTACATACAAGAACTGCGTACAGGTCAGAGGTGCAGGGGTGAGAGAATTTACCAGAGACAGAGTGGGAAGCAGGACAGGCAGACTGACTGAAATACACTGCTGAGGGGAGCAGTGGGCAAGACAGGAGAGGTCTGCTGCACCACGTGTGTCGCTTCCCTGAGCAAGGATCAAACGTGTGCTGCAGTAGGCGCGGATGTTTCAGAGTGCTGCAATACAACTCCTTGCGCCACCTGGGAGGCTCCTGATCACATTAATTAATTAATTAATTTTTTTGTTATTGGTACATTTTTAATTTTTTTTTATTATATTTAATTGTATTTGACATCGTTTGTATTCCCCAGGGGGTTCCCACCACCATTTTCACCCGTGCACCGTCACCTCAGTCCCTTGTGCTCTTTATGCCTCATCACCGTCTTTGCCCTCCCCTCCCTCCTCCCACCCCGATGGTCCCTTGGGTTTATCTTTGATCTTTTAGATCTTGTTGAATTGTTATTTGATTGGTTGGTTGTTTTTGGTTATGATTGTCCATTTCCTTTAGCTTTCTCTTGTTTTTGTTTGTTTGTTTTGTTTTCTTCCTTTTTATTTTTTGTTGTGATTGTTGTTTTTTCACATTCCTCCTAAAAGCGAGGCCATCCGATATTTTCCTCTTGCCTTCTGGCTTGTTTCACTGAGTACAATTCCTTCTAGTTCCATCCATGTTTCTATAAATGTCCCTAGTTTTTATTTTTGATTGCTGAATAGTATTCCATCGTGTATATGTACCACATCTTCTTGATCCAGTCCTCTACTTTTGAGCATTTGGGCTGTTTCCAGGTCTTACCAATTATAAATAGTGCTGCAATAAACATGGGGGTACAGGTACTCTTTTGGATCAGTGTTTTTGTGTCCGTTGGGTAGATTCCTAGGAGTGGGATTGCCGGGTCATATGGTAGTTTCATCTCTAGTAGGCCGAGGAACCTCCATGGCCTTCCATATTGGTTGGATTAACTTGCATTCCCACCAGAAGTGTAGTAGAGTTCCTTTTTCTCCACAACCTCGCCAGCATTTATTGTTGTTGGTTTTTTTGATGTATGCCATTCTTACCGGTGTAAGGTGGTACCTCATTGTGCTTTTAATTTGCATTTCCCTGATTATGAGAGATGTTGAACATCTTTTCCTATGCCTGTTGGCCATTTGCATATCCTCTTTGGTGAAGTGTCTTTTAAGTTCTCCTGCCCATTTTCTGATTGGGTCGTTTACTTTCATTTTCTTGAGTCTTGTGAGTTCTTCCTATAACTTTGTTGCTCACATTAATTTAAATAAAACATGAGACTTGGGGAGTTGCATGGCGTTGCTTCATAAGTGATTTAAATGATATGTTACTTTCTACTTTGTACATTATTTTTAATGAACTACTTTGAAATGGTATGCAAATTAAGTTATCAGTCTTCTGTAAATAACAAAATACTTTAGTTAATGATTTGCTTCGCTCAAGTGATCAAAGAAAGCAACTTAGTTTACTCCTTGACCTCTGTATATTGGATAACTAAATTGTTTGATTTACATTCTCAAATTCCAATATGTGGATCACTGTGATACATACTCCCTTTTCTACCTTGACTGCTACTTCATCCTCAAGTTGTTATGCTCAGCACATTCAGCTGCCCCTGCTTGAAGCTCTCTTGTCCCAGTACTCAAATGAAGAAAATTGCCAAGATGTAGTTACTAAGCCATTGCTTCACCTTGCTTGGTCTTCATGTCTTCATTTGCAAAAGTCACAGGCAACATGCTCAGCTATGTAGAACAAATAGAATCACTCTCTTGAGTTACAACAACCTCCCAGAATATACAAAATCTTTTAACATTCCCATCTTGCTATGTATTAGGTGTGTTTCTGGATATTAGATAAGGAGAGAGGAATTTGCCCAGGAAAATCAGACTGCAAGAACTCTCAACTTTCACCCTCATCTTTTTCTGTAGACACATATTCTGTAAAATATGTGAACAGGCAACCTTAACAAAGGAGTTCTACAATATCTAGCCACCACTCATATCAACACCGTGAAAGTGGAGGTCAAGTTTATACCCAAATTGTCAAGCCTCCCACTAAGTTCCTTTATTCCTTTAGAGTCCATGTTCCAGTTATACTGAGGTTTACCATTCTGCAAAATCATTCTCTATTGATGTTAGACTAGTTGCCTCTGCCTGGAACATCCTTTCCTTCCTCTCTGTCACTTTTTTTTTTTTTAAGTTGGCCATTCAGTCTTTATCCTTTAAAATCACTTCAGAGATGAAATGGTATCCTTTGACCATCCTCATCCCAATTCTGGGAAAGGTGACATTTTATTTCCTAGTGCACAGTGTCCTGTTTACTTTTAGCAAACACTAAACTTTATTACTATAGCCTGTACCCCAGTGGGGCCTCCCTGATGGCACAATGGGTTAAGCATTGCACTATGAAGCATCTGCCACCACTGCATCATGAGTTCTATCCGGGCCAGGGAGGTAACCCACATGGTGCAGCAGATCTCTCCTGCCTTGCCCGCTGCTCCCCTGAACAGTGCATTCAGTCAATCTGCCTGTTCTGTTCTCCACTCTGTATCTGGTTAATCCTCTCACCACACACCCACCTCTGGCCTGTACCCCAGTTCTTGTATGCATAAATAAATAAATCTTAAAAAAATCTATGACCTGTTGTCTATCCCCCTGGACAACATGCCTCTAGATGTATGTAGGAAAATGTATATAATTGGTTGGTACAGGGACATATTATGGAAGCTAATTTGAGCCAAACAGATGCCATCTCTCTCTAAGTTACAACGTTCAGATTTCCAGGGGAAAATTAAATAAACTAAATAAGTAATTCAATGACTCTAAGATAAACAGAAGCTGTTGATCTGACAACTTTTGTCCACCAATTATGGACAAACAGTTGAACTTTGAAACCAATCCAAAGTTTCATAGCAAATGACTTAAATTCAGATACTCTTCCTGCCAGGTCCTTTAGAGCTCCCCTGCGCACTGACTGATGCTTACACATGTTGCAACTGCTCCTCAGTATTGCACCCAAGTCATGATTCCAATTCTCAAATAAACACCTTCCTGATTATATTATAGCCTAATGGCTTCTTGTGTAGACAATACAGACTTACATAAATACAGACACACAAGTAACTTCCATTTACCTTCTCTGCAATTTGAACAGAATCTTGAAATAACTGGGTGACAATCAGATTTAAAACTCTTGGAAGTTTAAAACCTAGGTAGTTCTTGGGGCCTAATTCTTACCAGTGACTCTTGCACAAGTTGGGGTTGGGGAGTATTACTATGGCAGCCACAGTGTCCCTGCTTACCCTAGTACTCTATCCTGTATGACATCCACTTCCTCCTGATTGGACAAGGGCCTGCCACATCCTGCACCCACAGCCTGGAGATTTGTTGTAATTTCTACCGCTCCACCACTCAGTGAGCTGGAGAGAGGAAGGCTTGGGGGATGGGGAGAAAACAAATTGATGTAAAACAATAGTGCTATCAACACTTTTCTTTGTCTTCTTTCTTTTTTTAATTTAACTTTCAGTTAGTGATATTCTAACTCTAACTCTGTCTAAACTACAAATAATGTCTCATACATTTGTAAATCCACAGCTCAATTTCCCTGCAGTACTATTAATTAACTATAAGAATAGTGTGCCTGTAAGGGTATCTCAAAGATCTAAAGAAAAATCTGTGTATGCCTACGATTCCTAAAATTGATATTATAAACATGTCCATAGGAAAGTATCAGCCCTTCGATATAGTCCTGGGTGTAAGATGGGAGTTAAAATTTGACTCAGCCAATTCCTAAGGAGTAAGCCATGACAATTTTAGGAGTCTGGCCAAGTGCACTTTAAAATGTAACCAATCTTCTCCGTTAACATTCTTAAATATAAAATGATTGCAAGACTTAGATTTTTTTATTTACATATTATAAGCATGTCTCATTAGATGTTCCTTTCATTTAAAAAATGTTAAATATCCCCATTCATTAGAGAAAGGTTGAACTTCTGACCCCTTTCCTCATTTTAATATATGATTTTATCAGATTGCTGTAAAGGAAAATTGAATGTTTAAGTTTTCTAGTGGCTGATTTCCATTCTGGAATTAATTTGGTGTGTCTATTTAAAAATACTCTTCTGTCTGCGAAATATGTTAGAATAGCTTTCCTTTTCTGAACTCCAAGCTGGCAATGGATTGCAACTGCTTTAGCAGTACCAATTTCTTTTAAAAGAGTTATATTACTTAGGAGATATTTCTCTTTATCAAATATTCTCACCACAACAAAAAATAACTTAAAAATGAAAAATAAAAATCTTGAAAGGAAAATTTTAAGTAATAAAATTTATTAAAAATAAATTAATATTAAAACACTTAAAATATATAATGATAAGAGAGCTAAGTAAGCATCTCCCATAAGAAGGTATCATCCAAGCCTTCTTAGACATTAGAAGTGAACTATTACAACAAATATTATCAGACTAGGCTTTTTTAGAATCAAAGTAGAGATGCACCATCCTGGGTTTTTAACTTAGTGGAAGAACCAGAATGGAGGGTACAGGGGTTTGGGGGAGGAATAAACAAAATATAATATTTCAATTAATAAGAGTTTTCTTATATGCAAATATAAACAAATGGGATTACATCAAACTATAAAGTTTGTACAGAGCACTTTTAAAAAATAGGAGACAAACTACTTAATGGAAGGATGTAGTTGCATAATATATATCAGATAAGGTTAATAAAGAAATTACATGACTCAACTACATGAAAACAAGCCACACAACTGAAAAATGGGCAGATCTGAATAGATATTTCTCTGATTAAGATAGACTATATGCATATGAAATGATTTTCAACATCTTAGGGATGACACATTAGGGACATGCAAATTAAGACAACTAAGATATCATTTGTTAGAATGGCTATTATCAAAAAGATAATAAACAACATGTATTGGAGAGGATGTGAAGAAAAGGAAACACCTGTACATTGTTGGTGGAAATGGAAATTGGTATAGTCACTATGGAAAGCAGCATGGAGTTTCCTCAGAAAATTAGTATTAGAAATATCATATGATCCAGCTTTCCCACTTCTGGGTACTTATCTGAAGAATATGAAAACACCAATTAGAAGAGGTATATGCACCCCCATGTTCATCACAGCACTATCCACAATAATCAAGAATTAGAAACAGGGGCCTCCCTGGTGGCCCAGTGGGTTAAGCAACGCACTATGAAGCAAACTGCAGCCACTGCAGCATGAGTTCGATCCCTGCCGCCGGCCAGGGAGGGGACCCACATGGCGTGGCAGACCTCTCCTGCTGTGCCCGCTGCACCCCTCAGCAGTGTACTTCCATTGATCTGCCTGTTCTGCTCCCCGCTCTGTCTGTAGTGAATCCTCTCACCCCCCCCCCACCTCTGGCCTATACCCCAGTGCTTGTATACATAAATAAATAAATCTTTTAAAAAAGAAAGAATTAGAAAC
>JAGFMF010011688.1:1516969-1563112 GCA_019455555.1 Galemys pyrenaicus
GACCTCTCCTGCTGTGCCCGCTGCTCCCCTCAGCAGTGTACTTCTGTTGATCTGCCTGTTCTGCTCCCAGCTCTCTGTGGTGAATCCTCTCACCACCCCGCCCCCCACACCTCTGGCCTGTACCCCAGTGCTTGTATGCATAAATAAATAAATCTTTAAAAAAAAAAAAAAGAAGATGTGGTATAGGGCCTACCTGGTGGCCTATGTATTAAGTCAGTGCTGTCACCTCTACAGCCAAATTCAATCCCCACCCAGGTTACTGACCCACATGGCAGAGCAGACTTCTGTCTCGCCAGCTACACTCCTCAGCAGTGTATTTCAATTGATTTGCATGTTCTGCTCTCCACTCTGTTTCTGGTGAATCTCCTCACTATCACCCCCCACTACCTCTTGCCTACACCCCAGTTCTTCTACATACACACACACACAAGTAGTATATACACACAATGGAACACTACTCAGCTATACAATGAAATCCTGCCATTTGTAACAGCACATATGGGTACCTACATAACCATAAAAGCATTATGCTTAAATATGTATGAGAGAGAGAAAGACAAAAACCACATGATTTCATGCATTTGGCAGATAAAGAGACAAAACAAATGAACAAACAAAACAAAAACAAATGCAGACTCTAAGGACAAAATAGTCTACAAAAAGGAAGCAGGAGTGGAGTGGGTAATCAGGGGAAAGAGGGTGAATTGTATGGTGATAAATGGAAAGTAGACTTTTGGTGGTGAATGTAATGTAATATATACATTATATATACATAATATACATCTGAAACTTATATGATGTTATAAAGCAGTGTTACTTCAAATCAGTAAGAAGAAATTTAAACTAAATAATGGAAAGTTCTTTCAAAAATGAATGGTTTCATAGAGAAGTTATTTTAAAAATGAATTGGGGGATTTCACATGATTCTTTTTACATTACTCATCTATAAGGAGACAATGTTCGTCCTTGATTATCAATAAAAATTTGATTTCATTATTAAAAAGGACTATGATGATAAAATTTATATATTTTTTACTACAGTTAGCATTTCTAAGGGCAAAAGTTTGCTTATATGTACAAAATAGGTTGATAAGAGACTCCATATATTGAAAAATGATTATATGTGTATAAAATTGAAAAAAAGTCTATATTAGAAAAGCTGGTTCAGATGTGAGGAAATTGAGGTTCCAAATAAAGCTTCAAGAAAAGAGGATGTCAAAGTGGAACATACAAGCTCCTCAACTCAGGGAGGAAAAGATCAGAAATAAATTTTTCTTTTCATGAAAGTGAACTTCTGAACAGTGTTTTGCTTGCCAAAAAAAAAAAAATTAAATCAAGGGAAAAGCATTTCAAAGGGACAAAAAATTTTCCAGCAATATTACAGAGCAGACATGTCCCATGTATAGTAATACTTTATTGATGACAAGAATTCATCTTATACTAATAAATTTATTACTTTATTTTTTAGTAAATTCTTTGCCTCTATTTGTTTTGATGCTTTTGAAGCATTGCTCAATTACACAAATTGTAAAAGCAATTGGTAATGTGATAAATTAATGATGTTCACAAAATGATATTCACATACACTGAGATAAGCTCAAGTTTTAAACTAATGTGTTATACATGCCTTACCAAACTTTCATATAAATATAGTTAGTCAAAACATATAAAGGCCCAACTTATCTTGATGGTATTAAGGTTATATTTACTTTATCATCCACATAGACAATAGAATTTTTTTTCTATTTAGATCTTTTAATTTTTAAGGTTTTTTTCCAGGCTTATTGAGATATAACTGGCATATAACATTTTATTAGCTTAAGATGTAAAATGTAATGATATGATATATGTATATATAGTGAAATGATTACTACCATAAATATAGTTAAAATCCCTCATCTCACAATTATTTTCATGTGGTGAGAACTTTTAAAATCTAATCTTTTAGAACTGTTCAAATTAAAAATATTGTATTATTAATTATATTCCCCACACTGTATATTACATCCTCTGGGGTCTCTTTTATAAGGGTACTAATCTCATTCAAAAAGTCATCACCATTATGAACTAATAACTTCACAAAGACCCTACCTTAGGCCTTCTAATACCATCACATTGGGAATAGGATTCCAACATATGAATTTTGAGTGTATGGAAGTTGGGGGGGAGTGGCCAGGGGGAGTTAGGACATAAACATTCCATTCATAGCAGTACTTGAATTGACAGGAAGTTAGAGTTGGGCCAGAATAGAGGAGATAAAGCCAGGAAAAATCGAACTGACTACCTGGTTTCTGATCAATTGATTCTCACCAATTGAATTAGGGTAAAAGAGGTTTTGGCGGGAAGCTGAAGAGTTTAGTGTGGGAATTTTCCAGATTCAACTTATGTTGTTGTACATCTGACCAACATCATGAAGCACAGGTCAGAAGTATAGTAGAGAAATATGAATTAGATATCTATTAAAGAAATACACACCAATGAGAAAAATATTTTAAAACAGTGGGTACAGAAAAATTGCCCAGAAAAAAGTATGGAAAAACAACTAAGGATATAGCCCTTGAAGATCACATATAAAGGGAAATTACATGAGAGAAACTATGAAAATGCATTAAAAATCATCATCAGAGAATGCCTAAAGAGTTGTGAATGGAATCCTGGGAACACAAAGAAGGAATGCAAAGAACAAAAGAAGGATGGTGTGATGGTTAATTTTATGTGTCAAATTGATTGGGCTAAGGGATAGAACCAGATAGCTGGAAAAGCTATTTTTGTGGGTCTGTGCCTTTGTTTCTGGAAGAAATTAAATTTGAATCAGTAGACTGGGTAAAGAAAATGATCCTCAGTGCAGGTGGGCATCACCCAGAGAGGGCCTGGGGCAAAAATGGCCATACTACAGATAGTCCATCAACGGTCACGAGTCGGGAAGTATTCTTTGCCAACTCCTACCTCACACAAAGGAATACCTAAAAATCTAAGAAAACCCCTATTTTACTATGAGGAACAGAAGAAAGCCACGATGGAGCCCCATGTACATACAAGGAAAAAGGAGAGATGGTCCATGTCACACACTGAGATAACTACTGCATACCAGAAAAATTTTATGAGGTGACAAAGCAACTAACAATTGTAATCTTATATTTCAACATGAGATAAGATAAATTAAGAAAAAGAAAAGTTATGAGGGAAGAAAAAGCATAGCTTAAATATAGAACACTCACAACGGAACAACTAGAACATGGAAGCCTATAAAAACAGCTGACTGAGCTCGTAAGCCACAAAACAGAAGGAAAAGGGCATAGAAATGGCAGAGAGGGAGACAAACGCCAGAGACATACCATTTACAACCTTGTTCTCAGAGAACAATAAAAGCTAAGTTCTCTAGCATTAAACTTCTGCAGCTCTGTCTTGCATTTGTCCCTGACTACTTCACATCCCAAACTTTTGTGTATCCTCTTTGTCATTATTGAGGTTTTCCTTCTTAGTCTCCTCTCCCTGGCACACTCTGAATCATTCTCTGTGCATGTGCCTGGCATTATTATTTTTATCTGCAGGGCCTCTGGCATCTACACTCTACAAAGAATGAGAAATATCAACCTTGACATTTTTGTTTTCCCCCTCAAAACACTCCACTCCACCCAAAGCAATAAGTAATTCAATTCAGATTTTGACTACAGAAGTAGCATTTGTCAACTGGTTGACAATTTCTCTTAGCAAGCCATCATAGGATAAATGGAGTAAATGAGACCTTGATCTATCAGCTTCCTACAAGAGGATATGAGTTTTATTTTCTTTTCCCAAGTTGTTTACTGAAGTGAGTTAGGTTAACATCTTTGCATCTGTTCTAGGGGTTATAGGTCCAAAGTCTTCCAAATGTATACTTCACACCTTGCCTACCACCAGTGCCCCAACATCCTCCACCACATTCCATTGGACCCCCTTTCACCCACACTCCTTCCCATCACCTCCCCCTTCTTGTTACCTAAGTTATACAGTCAGGCATTAAGAGTTTATTGTTGGCTTGTTTTGGACTGACCTTTGCTATGTTTCTCTGGGTCAGAAAATCTCTTTCAGGTAAGTTGAACTGACCTTAAGTAAAGAATAATTGGAATAATTGAAATTCAAATATCACTAATATCATATGTAGCTATTGTGGTGCTATGTCAGTGCCAATCTTAGAGAGTGGTGGTGTTACAAAGTCTCAAGCACATCTGGAAGGCAGCAGTCTCTGGGTGAGATGGTATTTTTCCGTCCACTGCAGTCTCCCAACAGCTTGGCTCACAATGGCAGAATACTCCATTGCCCAAAATAAGACACTGAGCTAAAAAGACTAGGAAGAGTCACTGAAAAAGACATACTTAAGCAAACAAGCATAATGTCATCAAACTTTTTTAGCAAGAAGCATCTTTGTAAACCAGACTGACAAAATTTTAATCCCCCTTTTTGCTCTATCTTTGATTATAAGTTTCCTTTCCAGTGTTTCCCTTAGATAAGGATGCTTTACAGTAGGAAAACTTTGGTGATTTAGTAGGCACGTTAATCTAAGCTTAATATCTAAACCGAGAGTTTCTAAAGCTTTATGGATTTTAGAATAAAATCCATAAAAGCATGTCTACCTTACCACTATCTAGTTGAGAACCTGATCTCTGGGGATTAAAACTGGTGATGATGACATTAGAATGTTAATCATGGGGCCTCCCTGGTGGCACAAGGGGTTAAGTATCAGCACTATCAAGCTATCAGCAGCCACTGCAGCGTGAGTTCGATCCCCAGCCAGGGAGCTGACCCACATGGCACAGCAGACCTTTCCTGTCTCACCTGCTGCTCCCCTCAGTAGTATTTTCAGTAAATCTACCTGTTCTGCTCCACACTCTGTCTCTGGTGAATCCTTTCATTCCATCCCACCTCCACCTCTGGCCTATATCCCAGTTCTTATATGCATAAATAAATAAAATCATATTTAAAAAAAGAACATTACTCATAAAAATCTAACTAAAGTTCAGCTAACAGGATCCAAAGCTGATAGAGTGAGATGGTGTTCTTGATCACATTGCAGAAGCTGAACAACACGCTCCAGGTACCCGACGTGCAGGTTACAGTGCTGCCTGCTGTGGATGTAGTGCCTAAGGAGAAGCCTACCCACTTTAATTTAGGGGTATAAATAATTGTGAGGTTGGCATCAGAATCCAAAGGAGACATGGCTCACGTAGTTGGAGGAGGGGTTCCAGTGCAATCGGGATGGTTTTATTATATAGTTCATTTTCTATATAAACAAATTTTGATGTGTGAGAATGTCAGAGCTGACAGACTGTTTCTATAGTAATATCCTAATAGCTTGGAGACCTCCTGGAGAAATTATTTCTCTCTCTGCTCTATCTGGTGGTATGTGAAACCAATCATAACCAAAATAAAACACTGAGAACAGCACAAAATGTAATCACGGAGAGAAGCAATGTGTTACACGGCTATCTCCTGATCCTAAGGAGGAACAAGAAAATTGAGGCTGTTTTTTGCACCAGCTTTTGTCCACTGATATGAGGGAGAAGAAAAAAAAAAAACAGAAAAAAAATCCTTTTTTTCGTATTTCTGTCATTAGTGAATTTGAGAAAAGGATAAACACTCCCCACAAACACAGAGAACAGAGAGCTGTAATTGGGCAATACATTGACCAACGTCTCTTTCCTTCTGTCTCCGCTTCCAGGTTACAGCTTGAGGTGTTTTTTTGTTTGTTCAGAATCTCTTCTTGTAAAATTCAATAATTATTTCAAGGAGAACAGCTTCTAAATCGAAGATAAATTAATATGGACATCATAAGTATATAAAATATACCCCATTTTAGCTTAAATTAACTGAATTCCACTCTAGGTCCTTCAGCTAATGAAATCAGAACATTTTAGCAACAAGCTTTTCCAAAATAAGTGTGCTGAGGGCACTTTCCCTGCCTGTCATAATGGTTGCAGGTAAAGAACAGGAGAATGTTCCTCCATCAAAAGACTGTTTATTCTGTGTTAAATTTAACTAACGACAATTCCTGTTTCCAGCTTCCTTGAGACACTAAAATTTCCAGAATAATCTTACTATTTCCAACTCAAGAAGGAGCGTAGAGATAGTGCAGAACTTTTCTTTTTTTTTTTAGATCAGAATTAGGAAATTCTTCCCATTTTTCTAATAACTTAGTGGGCATTGTCTAGTAGAGACTGTGGGAAGGTTAACGGGAACATATGAGTCTCTGGTATATGTGAATTAACCATTAGTAGGTACAATGTAAACTCTGCATCTGATGATGTAACTATAAGACACAGGAGGTATAGAAAAACATGCAAAAGAATCCATTGTTAATTACTTTGAAAATGAAAACATGGTCTTTATCAATAGTTGGAAAAGACTTTGTTCTGTCTAGGCAAGCCTAAGGGGGAAGAAATAAAGGGACCACTTCAGCCAGCATACTGCACAAATTTTTTTTCAGTCCTAAACAGAATACACATGAATACATTAACAGCATGGGGGCAAGCTAGCAATGTCATTATCCACAGGAGTGTAGAAAGTGTGTGAAAACTGTTCCAGTCACTCAGGAAATTCAGGTTAGGTACAAGATTGCAAAAAGCTCTTCCATCCCCTAACATGCAGTGCCTGAACATCCTTGCACTAATCATCAAGACAGAAATACAGCCCTGGTATCAACTACAGCCAACAAATAAGAACTCAAAGCAAGATTTACAGAAAACAATTTGTGGCAATGAAGTTCAGGCTGTCTGCAAGTAGAAAACGTGGTTAGTACCTCCTTGCACTTAAGCCATGAGACAAGAAAATCAAACTAAACAGTTTTTATAAAATCCCCAAATAAAAGCATATATCCCTTTCTTTGGGAAAAGCAAAGAAATAAGCCACTGACTTTTTTTTATCCCTAACTTAGCCAGCCTCCAGAAGCAGTACAATGCAGGATATTTGTTACCACCCTTTACACAAATACAGATTTCCATAAAATCAATTAATCTTCAGGGTGGAAGGGGTCTTGGAGGTCAACCTCCTACCCAATACTCCCACAGCCAGGAGATTATCCGGACTGTGGTTAAAAACCTCCACTTGGGAGCTTACACTGTATAAGGCAGCTCCTTCCACTGATGAAGAGTGACAGTTATTAGAATGTTCTAATATTGGGCTGAAATCTGCCTCCTGGTAATTTCCACCCACTGGTCCTAGTTTTGTTCTCTGAAGCTTTTCAAAGGTCTAACTGTTCATCATCACCATGACAACTCTTCAAATATTTGAAGGCAATGAGAACCTTCTGCACTTAGGCTGTGCGTTCCCACTTCTATACCTCTTCATTTAGAGGTACACCCATCATTTCCCGGGGACACTCACTGTCTCTGACTCTATCTAACTTTGTCAAAGTCTATCCTAAAATGTGCTGATCACAATACAGTTAGCCCCAGTGCAAAGGTTTCTGTCCTTTTTTGAAAACACCACTTTTTCCTACATGAATATAAAAATTTTGTTCAATGGCTCTCCCTAGTAATGCCTGTTATCAGAAAACACAGGGTGGTTATACTCAACCCTGACATCCCAAGACTGGAAGTTTTTCAAACATTAGAAGAATTACTTCAGTTTAGCTCAAGGAATGGTTTCAAGCAGTCATGACATAGAAAGCTTTATGTCGTGGGATATGGGAGATACAAGATATGTTCATCTAGACAACTTAGACAAATGCACCAATAAGCTATAAAATAATGTAGACAAAGTTAAGTACCCTACAAGACCCATGAAAGTTTGTTAGATGTGGAAGAAGAGGAAAGCATTTGCGCAGAGCAGTCTGGGAAGGATATAGGAATGGGGTTTTTATAAGTGAGAATTTAATAAGCGAAAGACATGTTGGCAGAGAGAGGTTCCAAGAAAGAATAGAGAACTGAAGACAAAAACTAAATGAAGACAAAGGTACGAAGTTTCCCAGAAATTAAACAGCCCACTCAGACTAAAGTGCAGAAGGGAAGGAATGAGATATAAAGTTTCAAAACCCATTTGAAGATATTGGATATTTTTTAACATGTATTTACCAATTGTGCCAATTATACAAATTTGACAAATCATTTAGTCATGACTGATTTTTTTTATTCACTGTAGGAATCTCTGGGATATTAAAATAGAATATATTCAAATAGAATTTAGTCATGCAAAAACTAAAGGAATATATATACAAATATTTTCACAAACATAATAATAGCTACATGATATTACTTTATTTGGTATTATTGCTATGCTAGGTACTGCACTAAATGCTTTTGTGAATGGACTTATTTAATATTTATAATATCTATATGAAGCAAGAGCTGTTACTTTTTCATTCTTATGGAGGAAGAACCACAGAGGTTAAGAAAGTTGACTGATATAACACAACTAATAAATGGAAAAGTTAAGATTTGAACCTAGAGTCTGGTTCCAGAGCTAATTTTCTATAGCATGCCGAGTCTCTCATCAAATGTGGGGTTACTTATTTTAACAATCTTTTATAACCTTACTAATTCAGGCTTTTAAATAGTGGTTTTTAGCCTACAGGATGAGTGAAAACAACTTTTTTTGGTTTGAATCTATCTGTTCACCTTCCGGAAGTCTTTCACTATTCTGGATACTGATTAAGAGACTCATTTAGCATGCTGAATCCCAAAAACTCTGAATCATCATAGAAAACAAGTCATTCCTCTAACCAAAGACTAACCAGAGGGAAACTTGCCTGTGGTAAAAATATATCTATAGATCATACACAATTCCCCTCATACCTCCTCTAAAGCAGCTTCTATAATTAAGGGCAGGCTAATCTCTCCTAGTTGCCACCCCCTCTCTGCTTCCAGGATGGCTTACAGCTGAACAACTCTAGACAGATAAAAATGTAACCTGCTGTTAAAATCCCTAGGAAAGAAAATTCCACAGCCACCCCCAAGGTAACAAATCCCCCTGCTTGACCACTTGGAGCAATTCCTATTCATCAAATGAGAAAGTTTATTTACATACTTCCAATAAAACAGCTTTGTCCTGATTTCCTGAGGGGCCCTCAGGTCCCTGAAAACCTGCTTTGTTCTGTGGCAGCTGGCGCCGTTTCAGATTCTAGGATCACTTAATTGGGTCGTGACTTGTTTTCTGCTCCCAACTCTGCTGCCATCAAAGAAACTTGCTGAAGTTAGCAGACCTAGCTGCAGGGACTTAA
The DNA here is from genome assembly GCA_019455555.1 of Galemys pyrenaicus. Lineage (NCBI taxonomy): Eukaryota > Metazoa > Chordata > Mammalia > Eulipotyphla > Talpidae > Galemys > Galemys pyrenaicus. The sequence continues at coordinate 1,526,163 of JAGFMF010011688.1, forward strand.
GGGACACCCAGCCCTGCAGAGGGAGCTGTTCTGGCTGACCAAAGAGCGGTGCCCTTGTGCAGATCCAGGGCACAACACCCAGAGAGGCTTGTCGTCTCTCAGTAAATCCTACACCTTCCTTTCCCAGTCAGTTGCTTCTGCTCTGATTTTCTGACCCCTATTTGGGGGACTCACTCTCCAAGTCCTCAGAAACACATGGAGGGGGACACAGGGAAAGAAAGTCCAAAGCCTGAATTTTCAAGAAACTTCAGTACTACTGTAGTGAATATTCTTGCACAGATCCTCAGGAGCAGCTAGACCCTTCTCCAGTCAGCAAGGACAGGACATAGGACAGTCCCTTCTCCCTTTACTTCATACATTTGCCCTCAGCTACTCCTGGTGTGACTAGATGTGGGAGGTAGTTATCCCACTGTTAGGATTCCACTCAGAATATTAAGGTCTCACTTCACTAAGCCCACCTGGCTCTGTTGTCAACTTATAAAGTAGGAGGATGGTTAGGGAACCATCTCCTCTTCACTTATTGTTCAGCCAACATATATCCAGCATGTACTAACTAGGTTGCCCCAGGTACTGCACTAAGTGGTTAGAGCATGAAGAGGAAAAGGCACTGCCCATCATGTCCAGGGGCTCACAGTCTAGAGCAGCAAACAGATTATAAACCGTATCACTGATTTAGAATGTTGTGAGTTCTGTCCCTGCCTGATAAGCTCATCTGCTATGGTAATACACAGCAAGAAGTAAATAACTCCCTGGAGAAGCTGAGGGTGTGAAATTTAAACTGACTCTAAGAAAGAATAAGAGTATGCCTAGAAAAGAACAGGAAGAGAATATTTTTGTTAAAGAAAACATCTTGAACAAGACACTAATATATAAAAAGCATTTGCCATATTCAGAGAAAAGAGCGTGGGGCTACCTGGCTGGGGGAGGGCTGAGGGCAGGAGGAGGCAGAGAGAGTGATGTGAAAGGTAGACAAGATGGTGAGGCCCTGCCGAGGAATTTGGTTTCATGTAGGGATATAGAGTCAAGAGTTTTTCTTTCCTTGTTTAAAGTCCCTCCAGTAGGGGAAAAAAAGTCTAAAAGATATAAGTACTGCAGGTAGAATAGTTAGGAGACAATTCCAGCAAGTCGCTCTTTCCCTTGTTCTCCCTACCTACAAATAGGGAGGTGATTGTGGGGAGAATTTGGCAGCCATTGCCAGAGAACAGAAGACATAACCCGAAGGAAAGAGCAGCCCCTTTCTCTAAAGTCCTTGAGAAAAGGGTGAGGTTCTGTGAGGAATCAGATTTCCTCTTGATAGAAAAGACCAGTAAGGTTTGCTCTGAGGGTGGATCATGTTAAGTGTCGCCAAGTTATGGGATCGAGAGATGAGTGTTCTACTTCTTGTTCCACTTAAATTTACACATCATGCTCAGGTTATATAAAAGGACCCCATTAGAACTACCCACTATGATCTTACTGTTGTGTGGGAGAAAAATATCTATTTAACTTTTTTGGCTAAGGGACAACATGGAGATTTGTGGGTAATATTAAGTACTGCTGGATGTTTTTCAATGTGCATTATAGACAAGAAGGATCCAGCAAAGCAAATATTTGCTGAACCTCTATGGTATGCCAGAGTCAAGACCATAGCAAAGATCAGCTTTTATTTTGCCAACTCTATTTCTATTTCACCAGAATAGCTACCTTTATTGATCACTGGCTCACTGTCAGACTTCACACTAGCTGCCTTATTACATAATCTGTACAAAAACCACATGAAATCGGTATTATTATCCCTACTTTATAGACACTGAAAAGAAAGTGCCCAGGGTTAATAACATAAGTGAAGTCACAGTGCCAGGGAGTGGCAGAGATGGGATTGGAGCCCAACGCTTCTACCTCCCAAGTCTGGGATCTAGGCTGGAGCTGTCTTGCGGAGGGTAGGTGAACTCTAGGGAGGTGTCAGAGCACAGAGGCAGATGTGAATTGGGAGATGCACATACAGGTATTGCTCTGGGCAGTGGTATTTTTTAATATACTTTTTCTTAGCGAAGTCACTTTCATTTCAGTATTTCTTCCAGCTATCTTCTAGGATAGAAAGAGGAAAGGGTCACAGACCCTGGGAGACCAAAGTGATTCCATCTTAGAGTTCTGTTTTTATAATCTTTTTCTTAGGGAGAATAACTCAGGCTAGCTTCTCCCAAAATGTGTTCGGAGAAACATGCAGCTCTTGCTTGAAAAGCAATTTTTTTTTAAAAAAACAAAACTTTGTTTAGTTTTGTAACTCAGTAGTTCAAATATATGCTTGACTACAGACCTTTTTGTCCCTCTTATAGCACCCAACACCCTACAGAATCGACAGTTCACAGAACACATGATTACACAGATCCCACCCACACCACATGTCCCCCAAGACCATCCAAATGTCAAGAGGTGGATTAGCCTTTTAGGTGATGACTCAACCAGAGCCATCCGCAGGCAGTGTGGGTGCAAAGAAATAGTAAGGTGCCATGAACTGATGACAGACTGGAAGAGTCTGACTAGAAATGACCTGCAATGGCAGTGCCTCGGAGCCTCAGTTTTCTCATCTATGAAATGGAGAAAGCAAAGGTCATCTTGGAGACTAAGGAAGCACTGCACTGATTGGGTTTAATATAACTGCCTGACATGTAATAAGACCCAAGGAATGTTCGCTATTACTTTTTAAAATCATATTAAATGCTAGAGGTAAAATTACATTAGACTTTTGGAAACACTTTATAAGCTCAACAGTGCAAGGTAAATGTCAATTGTTAGTTATTATTATCAGACACTCTCTAGTCTGTAAAATGCTGCAGTTCACTTAAGTCCTCTGTGAGCACAGAAAATACCCATTTATTAAAGACTGATTACTCAGCTACTCAAGGTTTCATTACTCATGTGGCTCTGACCTGCAATGGCAAAAACAAAAAATCTTCCTTCCCCCTCTCCTGTAAAATGGAAATTATTATTCAAGAGGTTACCTCTTTTTGGAATGAGAAGGGAAGCAGAAAGCAAATGATTAGGGGTCTTTGCAATAAATAAGGTATAAGAGAACCTTAAAGAAGATCATACATTTTTAATATAGTAATCTGCAAGGATCTTTAGGATTTTTGTTCAGGAAATCAATTTGAAATTGATCAATTATCCAAATTTCAATTATCATGTGTAAACTGGAGTTACTGGAAAATAATCCAGTAAATAACCCAGGCACTCTCTCTAGGGCTCCCTCGAGTTTGTGTGCAAAGCATGACACAGACATGAGAGACCCTGCCATAGGCCTTCTGTTCCTCCTTCTGTTTTCTCTCTCCTGTCTCTTTGCTCCACTCCAACATCCCATCCTCTTACCTATGATAATGCTTTCCAGTTTAAAAGGCAAGTTAGAGTTGCCCTAACACAGGACTTGAAATCCAGGAAAATGTGTTAAAATCTAGCTCAGGTGCTCACTGACTATGTGCCCTTGAGCATGATTGAGTAATTTCTTGGAGAACTGTAAAATTCAGATAAGAACACCTACCCCCAAACAATTGGTGGGAAGATGAAACAATCTAATGTATTAGAACATTCTTCCACTGTAACTGGCTTGGGTAAAAGTACACATTAAGTAAGAGCTATTAGTATTGGGCTCCTCCGAAGTAGAAGCTATTAGCATCATTTTAGACAAGAGAAAACTAGAGCATAAAGAGGGGATAGGATTTCCCAAGCCATTCAGTTAATAAGAAATAAAACTGGGCTTTGAACCCAGGGTACTGGACTTCCTGTACACTTTTCATCACACGACCTTGTGACCCTTTTGTTTATTTTTGACATAGTCTCATACACAAGAAATGTATTATTGGTGACACAGAAAATGATTATGCTTGAGATCTGCTTTATTTTTTGGTTCTGGTGGTTACAAACTGACAAGACTCTCACCATTTTACCATGACAAGGAAATTATGATCTCAGACAATTCAAAACTTTGAAAATACAAGACAATTTGTATATACATATATATTTTATGTTAAAATAGATTTTTGATGTAAGAAAACTGTAGGTAGCTTAGTTATAGAATATTTGCAGTGACATTCAGGAGGGACATTCAAAAACAAAGCAGAGGCCGTTCAATGATGTGAGAGGAAAGAGAAAGCAAATTCAGCCTCTGTGTGATTTTAACTTTGCTGCAGCATTGCTGATTCAGTGTTTTCATTTCTTCAAAGACATATTTGCCATATCTCTTATATTTAAAAAGCCAGCTTGTGCTTAGTGTTTTATAAATACTAAAAGGAGAAATTTTTTAAAGCATGAACACAATAATATTATACAATAAAATGCTGAGGAAACATCATAATTTGGTACAGTATATTTGATGTATAAAAACTTTGCAGGGGGTAGTTTGGAGAGCTATTATCTTAGAACTTTAGAAAATACACATAAACTACTAAGAATTTATCAAATATGCTCCTATTGAGAAAGCAGAAAACTTTACTAGAACCTAAATAAACACACAAATAAAATCTACCTTTTTATGACAATCTGTTTTGCAAACCAGATGGGAAATTTCTTTCCACTTAAAATTAATAGCCCTTTAAAATATATTTTGTCAATATTGGATCCAATTTTAAAAACCTCAAAATTGACATCTCCATATTCTTTTGCAGTCCCCACCCTACCCACCTTCAGTCCCTGGAGTAGCATTCACAAAATATTGGGTTTTCAATTCATCTGACTGATATTTCCTCCAGAAGTTTCCAAATTCTTCTTAACTATAACTTCATATCATACTCAAAAAGTAAAGAATCATATTTGCTTTGAAATCACCAGTTTTCAAACATGAGGGGGTTTGTTTTAGTTTAAGAAGGGCGATCTTTATTAAGCTGAAATTATATGGTTAAGTATATCATATATAAAATCAAGAAAAATCTGTGTGTATGTGATGTTGAAGGTATGTGGGTTTAGAACAGGGTAGGATCTGGCTGCTAGCCTTGTCTCCAGTGACAGACCTCCTCCCTCGAAGGCCCCCATGATGTCGTCCAGAAATCCCTAGAAAATTTTCCAAGAATATTTTGCTACAGCCCTCAGGACCACGATCTTGCTCTTTCATCAGCCAAATGAAAATATATATAATCCTGGGAAGTCAGGGTATGCCAAAAGGGTCAACATCTATTGAGAAGATGAGTTATTTCCTCATTTCATTTTGAATTCTTTTGATCTTTAAAATGATCTTGGCTTACTTGGTTAATAAAGGCTCAAGGAGGGACTTATTTTAATCTGTTAGTCTATTCTTAGTATTTGCTTGATGATGAGTCAAATAAATGGAAGACATACAGGGTATATCTGATTTGGGTATAAAAAGGGAAAACCATAAGATTCAATATTCTGCAGGCTAATAATTCATCAATATAGTTAGAACCTAGTTGCAGGCAACCTCAAAACAACTATAAAGACAGATACAATTCATTTGGGTCTAAATTGAGCAAAGTAGACATAGTGACACAAGAGGATTACTGATGAGGTCTCACCCTCATGTCAAGTTTACTTCGATTTCCCAAGCGGAAGGAATAAAGAAAGTACTGTTCTTTAATCTGGGGGCTATTTATACACCTTCGTAATTACAGATGTGAAATCAATGTCTTCGTCAGAAAGTTCTGGCGAAAACCATGATTTTAAGCATCTGGATAATAGCTTTCCTGTAGCTATTTGCATTTCAGACTGACTTTCAGTGGTGCCTTTATTTACAGAAATGTGTCTCACACATTTAAATCTAACATTACTACATTTCATAAAGAAGAAACAATCCATTTGGTTGGAAGCAGACAGAAGGATGACTGTATTAATCCTCTGTAGTTGCAAATATTTTACCCCGCACTATACATAATAGTTAAACCATTTTAACTCTTGAAAGTGACTATACAGCACTTTGCAATTTAAACTCTGCTTTTAAATAATACATATTGCTATTTTCACTCAAATTCATTTCCATGCAAATCCTATTTATAAAAAGCAAGTATTAATCTGCACTTTTTCCTACATAGAGTGTTATCCATTCAATAAGTTGCTTCAATCTCCTGAAGATGGAACTTTTCAAATCAGTGAGTGGCTACTAATCAAATAATTTCAGATCAGCCTGAATTTATTATACACTGCTCTTTCTATTCTTTCTTTTCTCTCTCTCTCTCTCTCTCTCTCCATTTTTTTTGCCCCTTCTTATCTAAAAGCTTGAACTAAAAAGATTTATCCAGTTTTGTATTTGCCCTTTTAAAGAGACAAGAAAATTTCCAGAAAGAATCATGTTTTCCTTGTTACAAATTGTAGAAAAACAGAATGTGTGTGGTTGTGAGATGCTGAGAAGGCTAACTTAGAAACAGAACCTGCTGCTCAGCCTTATGGCTAAAGATCTGAAAGTGCCAATATTCTGGTCTGAACGGGTGGCTGAGTTTCATAAATATCCATACTGTTGTGTGATTAGCCACAGAAAGGAGAAACTGTAAGTCATAAAAATGAAAACAAATTAAAACAAACAAACAAACAAAAAACCAGAAGAGAAAAAACTATAACTCAGTGTAATGTGCAGGGATAAAATGCTATTCCAATGCCAAGGTCACCTATGACATTCCAATGCTTCATGACATGAGACTCAGATTCACAATGGGAGGCCAAGCACAAGCATCACCCTAGCCTTCCTCCCCTTGTGACCTATTGATATGGACACAAGCCGAAGAACATAAAGTCTCAAGGAACCAGGAAAAGAGAAAGCTAATATGATCAAGAAAACAAAGTAGGGAAAAGAGTATTTCAAAACTATAGAACTCAGTGAGACTTTAAGATCTAGGTCAACTAATCAAAAAAAAAAAAAAAAAAACAGCATGGGACCTGGGGCACTCATAAAGTAATTAATAAAGAACTGAATGTGGAGCAAATGAGCCAACTGGCCCCTTGCAATTTCCAGAGTCATAATGGCTAACATTTATTGAGGACTTAAAATAGCCAGGTACTCATGAAATTATCATAACAACTCTCTGAAGTATGTGTTGTTATTACTATATTTATTAAATAAAGAAACTGAGGCATAGAGAATTGAACAACATATGTACGATCATATGACCGGTAAGTGACTGAACAGGAATCGAACACAGGAACAGTTAGTTTCCAGAAAAATTGCTCCTGATAATTGTAATCTATCATAGCACCATAGATGTCCAGCTGAAAATTGCTCCCTTATGAAACTTTAGATGGTGAGGAGGGAGGAAGAGGCTTTGGATTCAGGAACAGGCTGGGCATGAGATGTAGCCTTATCTTCCTGTGTCATCTCCAGAATATCAGCAACATAAAGAGGTTCAGTTTTTATTTCTACAATGAAAAATAAGGAATGCTTCATAGAAACTTTGAGGACTCCTGAAAGATGGAAGTCAAATGGGATCAAAGAAGGAAACTACAAACCAAATCAAGTCATTTCAAAAAAAAAAAAAAAACAACTATTGAAAGAAATAAGAAGGCCAAAGATGCTCACGGCCATTTATGGAAGGTTAAGTAATCCTGGGGTCAGACAACTAGACAAGTACCCCATCCTGCTCTTAGAGACTACTTGCAAGCAACAGAAATGTTGACCCTAATTCGAACTGTGACTACAAACCAGGGATTATGGATACAGAGCAAAGCCCGGAGTAAAATAAGAACCATCATATGTTCACTATTGTCCCCCTCCTAAACTGCCTACATTCGGTAGATGTAAGCACAGCTTTCCCTCCTCTAGTCACTGAAGAGCATTTCTCATTAGACAGCACACACTGACCATCTCCCAAAAGAAGGCTTCACAGACAGGAAACACCAATCCGAGGGGGAATGTGAAACCATGTATCACCAATATTAGATCTAGAATACCACCAAACATAATAAAGGAAACATTGACATCCTGAGAAAATAGAGCAAATAGAATAAACCTTTAAATTTAAAGACCTAAAAGTGCAGATGACGTCTGTTAAGTAAATCAAGTATAGATCTTAAAAATAAGTCTTATCACTTAATCAAAAAAAATAAAGATTCAATAATTTGAAATGCTAATAATTCAGTTCACTTAGAATCAACAGACTTTTGACAAGAGTCTTTGTGACAGGAACTTTACTAGGACCTAAGGGACACTAAGATGAGTAAGACAGGAAAAGCAGCTTGCAGGAAATTCACAGGGGACATGAGGTGTCTATATAAAGATCTTCCCATCTCGTGAGAGTCATAGGAATCTTTTACAGCTGTTCTGTGGTTCTTTAACATCTTCTCATTTCTGTGTGGTCATTAGGTTATTTTTCAGGGTAGCCAGCATTCTTGTGACTCCTTTGTTTAATGGAGGTCTGAAATGTGGCCCTGGAGGCATAAAGTATGGTTTTGATGCTATGCTCTTTTCTGGTGAATAAGAGCAACAACCAAAATTGGAGTTATGTAGTGCCCAGAATCTGGTATAACCCCATTTATCCATGCCAATGTTAGCAGATTTTGCTTTGGATTTATAGACAAATACACCAATTCTGTGTGTATTTGTGTGTATTTGGCTCTATCTCCTGAAAGCTTCATTTTTGCATTGATTTGAATTCAGCTACACATTACTATCAGTATATGATAAGCATGTTTAATTATTCTTATATAGATTACTCTCTCTGGATACCAGTGATATACAGCAAACCAACTGTTGTGGCTTTTTTTTTTAACATCACTCAAGGTATTGTTTGATAGTTTATATGTTTTCAAGTCTATCTTTCTCCTCTGGAATATAAGTTCTATGAGGGCAAGGGACCTGGTCTTTAGGGTTTTGTCCTCAGTACTATACAGAATATCTAGAAATAAATTTTTGATTAATAAGTATTTACTTTAAAAAGACAATAGATAGACTACCTTGGAAATACGATATGAAATATATCTTTTTCCATACACATTGTTTACCAATTTCCCAATGAACTAAATCTTTGACTCAATATTTGAAGAACATCTATAAAAATCTGGCTCTACAAATAGTAGCAATATATGTGGTTCTCTTCTATGTTCCACAACACAAAAATGTTTATATGCTGTGTTACTCTTCACAGCAACATATTAATAGTCAAGCAAACAAGTGCCTAACAGTAGAAGAATGGATTAGAATAATGTGACATACATAGCCAGTGGAATACTACTCACTAGAAAAAAGTGAACTCTTACCATTTATAACAACATGGATGGAACTGGAGGAGTTAATGCTAAACAAAATTACTGTCTAAAGGGAAAAGACAAATATTGGATGGTGTTACAGATATATGGACTATAGCGTAACAAAAAATGGGTCAGATAAAACCAAACCAATAATAAACTTTAGAAATCTGACAGAGGCTACAAGACAGGGATGGAGGAGGGAGAGATCACAAAGTGGTCAGGGGGTAGGACAGACTGTGCTGGAAGACTGTGGGTGCCTTGGCTGTGGGTGTGGTGTGGTGATGTGCACCTGAGGAGGTGTGATCCTGTGCTTTTGAAGCGCATACAGTGTTGTAAATAAATGTTACCACAATAAATAATAATAAATTTTATGGAAGAAGCCTAGAGGACAAAGAAATGTTAATGATTCAATATTAATATTGGTTAATCAGTTGTAACAAAGGTATCACATTATTGCAGGTTGTTAACAGAGGAAACTGTCTGGGGACTAGGGAGAGTAGTATAAGGGAAATCTGTACTTTCTATTCAGTGTTTTTATAAACCTAAAACTATTCTTAAGAAATAAAGGGCATTAATTTTTTAAAGACTTGCCAAATGGCACACTATAAAAAACACAGGACAGATTTCTTTAAGAAGTCATGAAAAACTTTCCTTGAAACAGTCATTGGAAAAAAACTAAGAGCTGTGAGTTGCCTTACTTAAATAAGATTAACTGCAATAGGACTAATTACAATTTTACTATTTCTTTTACACACATACACAACAAAAAGGAAAGGAAAAGTTATTCAGAGACTAAATAAGAGGATCTAACCTTGAGAAATCCCTGGTCACTGATTCTTGAAGTGTGGTCCAAGTAGCAACACCCACCCGGAACTTGCTAGAAATACAAATCCTCAGGTCCACCGAGAATTGCTGAATCAAGGTTTGGGCAAGCCCAGCAAACTGTTTTAACCAGCCCTGCAGGCGACTCTGATGTTTGCTGAGACTCTATAACTACTGCTCTAAGTAATGGATCTTTACCTTTCAGCAGACATTAATTCACAACCAAAGAGTCCCATGTTTGATAACAGGGCTTCAACATATATCAGCAATAGGGTGACGCAGTTGAGGCTCCAGAACATGCCATAATCAAGACAGATAAATAATACTTTAATGTAGTATTTTAATAATCAAAATCACCGCAAATAACCTATAGTGGACAAAAACCAGAGTGTTCAATAAAGGCAGGATAAAGTATGACTAGTTTTCCTTATCAGCTCAGGCTGCAATAAGGCTCCACAGACACTGCTTGGGCTTTAAGATGGGGTGGAGGTGACGGGAGGGGGGGCGCAGGCTGTTATCATTGGTGTCAGCTCCATATCATTTTCCTGATGGAAGCATACCATCACACCCTTCACTTTTAAGAGTCACTGCTCCCTTCACTAACCCCATTAAAAATTTTGATATTAGGGCCTCCCTGGTGGTGCAAGCGGTTAAAAGTGTGGCACTATGAAGCTATCCGCAGCCACTGCAGTGCAATTTCAATCCCCAGCCAGGGAGGTGACCCACATGGCATAGCAGACCTCTCCTGTCTCACTGCTGCTCCCCTCAGCAGTGTATTTCAGTGGATCTGCCTTTTCTGCTCCCCATTCTGTCTCTGGTGACTCATCTCACCTCCCACACACCTCTGGCCTGTACCCCAGTTCTTGTATGCATAAATAAAAATAAATCTTTAAAAAATGTGTTGCTATTAATAGAATATAAAATTGACCATCTCCAAAAGAAATTAATAGCTACTGTTCTCAAACTTACTATTTCTGTGAAAAACCAAGTTTACACACAAAAATAAATAGCAGGGAACCCACAAGATAATATCACTGCATGCAAGCACATTCAAATTCTCAAGAAACAAAAAGAAGAGTGAACTTTGTAGTTGAAGCTCATGTGATAAATTCATAAAAGTGCTTTGTGAATTGTACATAATGTGGGACTGTTCCCTGTGGTTTTTATTGTCTTCCTGCAAGATACCAGCTTAGAGCCAGTTTCTGGAAAAAAGTGGGATATATGGTATTTGCAGAGTAGATTAAAGAAGAAACAAAACCTATTACAGCTGGAAAAAGAAATAAGAAAACAGGGGAGTGTGAGAAATGAAAAACAGACTTGCTTAGCTCCTACAGCAATAAAGCAAGAAGAGTCAAATGAAGTAAAATGGCTATCAGAGGGAAAGGACAAAGCAGAGGGGAGGGGTGAGAAAGGGAATAGGTGACTGAGAGCTTCCCTCAGTCTAAACCTTACCTGGATGCTGTAAGCTGAGAAACTAGAGGTCTTCTCAAGTCAGAAGCAGCAAAAGCTAGAAGGAGCAAATAACTTAGAAGTGAATTAAGTGATCATTTTTAAATTTTAAGTGAAGGAACCTGTTGAAGACTTCAACTTGTTCTCTCAAGTGGTGGAAGTGGGGGACTTCCTTACAATTACTTCTCTAAAAATACTGAAAAGAAGATCAGCAGCTCAGTCTCTGGACACCTGAGTCATTCTGAACGAAGATACTTAGCATCGCTGTGGGAATCTACTACCCAACGATTTTGGCAGAGCTGAACCTTGCAAACTGTTTTTCTTTTGGAGAAACATATTTGTCTCTCTCTGTAATTATTTCAAAGGACCTGCAGCTGAGACCCAGCAGGAGCCACAGGAGCCTGAGCAGGCCAAGGCTCAGCAGGTTACAGGAAGAGGGTCTGCCGCAAGCTGAGAAAACAGATAAAGACAATCAGACCAACAAGGTAAAGCTCATCCTTAACCTGTGCTAAGAAATAAGTTAGCAGACAATAGGGTCAAGTAAAAATTGAATGGTATCATCAGTGCTATTTGGAACACAGACAGAGAAGAGCACCACGGGGTGATCACCAAGGCTTGCAAGAACTAGAATTATTTAGAACATTTCCCCAGGGACAGCCCATTAAGAAGTCTGTTGACAGAGAGATGACATCTGAACAGAGCCTAGGAGAGTATGGTTATTTAATTGGGACAAGGGACTGTCTAGCCCCTCTGTTTAACATCATTTAGACCAGAAGTAGGAAAGAAAGGGAAGGCCCTTACAAAGAAAGCACAGAGCTTTATAGAAGAGGAAACTGGAGTGGACTTGTTCTAGCATGTTGGTACCCACTGTCCCAGCACACTGCGTGCTGCTAAGGAGTGGACTGTCCTTGTTAGAACAGTCTTCATATAAGAGATCAAAGCAGGAAGTTCATGAGTTCAAGAAAAGAAGACACTGGCCAGAGCTTCAGTGTCGCTGGACTCTGGAAGGTGACCCTGGGACTGTTGTCAGGGAGAAAAAAAGAGGAACAGGTTCTGAGAGGGATAGAGAATTCTGTCATCTTAGAGGCTGTATAAATTTTCTTCAGTGAAAGAAGGAAACTCACAGCTCAGGTCCTGCAAGTTATATTATTAGTTTAAATAATGATTTTCTAAAATTAAATATATGGATATATTTTTCTTTCTTTGAGTTGAAAATGATCACTTAATCTCTGGTAGACACCAGAATATAGAAATGAAGTAGACATTTCCTATTTTTCAGAAACTCATCATATTTACAAAGGCAACTATAATCTTATTCTGTGGTGAACAGCATAGAAGTATGCAGTAAGTACTCTGGGAACTGACAAGAAAAAGAAGAAGAAAAATCTTGGTCTGGCATGGCCAAACAAAATCTTATCAGGAGATATATCAGAGAGTCTGAGTCTCAAAAGGTGAGTAAAACATTCAGAAGGGCTCCAGGATCCCATAGGAAATGTGGATTTAATTGGGACAGAAATGGATGCTAGAGTAATTAACCAGACTAGAACTGGGCCCTAGGAGAAATCACCTTCTTACCTAAAGGACAGAGCATAAAGGAGCCTGAAAAATATACACCCTCTTCCAGTCCTGATATTGAAAACAGTCTCACCAGTTGAAGGGATCAGCAAAGGAGTCCAGACAGTGTGGAGCATCTGAAGTCAAGGATCAGCAGAACCACAGTTCCAGAATTCGCATTCGCTCTCGCTCTCGCTGTAGTCCTAAGAGCCTGCCTGAATCTGGGAGAGATTTCGGCTAAGGCTGAGCCATCATGGGTTCAAAACAGTGCCTCTCATTACCAGAATACTTAAAGAAGTTGAGGTCCATGTAGAATGCTCTTGGCCATACCCTGATGAGCAGACAGTGCTGACCCCTGAAGCCCAGAGATAACAGGTACCAGATTTGGAATAACAAGATTATAGACCCCACCCAGCCAACATGAACGTGTTCTGATTATTTTTAATGTTTCCCCAAAATCACTACTACAATGATTTAAAGGCTATAAGTATTCAATATGTATTTTCTAAATGACTACGTAATATTAGTATGGCATGTTAAATTTGTTTTGCTTCCATTCACTGCAGGATTACTGGTTACATTACTATCATCAATATCATAGTCATCTAACTATCTACAATTATGGTGGGTCCACTATGTGCTCGATGCAATGTGGGAGAGCTAGGGCTGTCTAATCTTTAGACGACTCTTATAAAACAAATACCTTTAGCCCCATTTTACAGATGGAGACAATAAAACCAGCGGGAATACAGATCTTCCCAAACTCACACATAGCTAGTGAGTGGCAAAATAGACATCAAAGCCATGTTCTCTCTGGTATTAAAATAGCTCACCTTGATGGTAAATGTATCATTTTAATTTAAAAATTTGGTCAATTAAAAGGCTGGAAAAGTGGCCTTACTGGTGGCTCAAGGGGTTAAGTCGCAACACTGTGAAATTATCCGTAGCCATTGTGGCAGGATTTCGATCCCTGGCTAGGGAGCTAACCCACATGACGCAGCGGACCTCTCTTGTCTCACCTCCTGCTCTCCTCAGCAGTGTATTACTGTATTGCAGTCGATCTGCCTGTTCTCTTCCCCCACTCTGTCTCTGGTGAATCCTCTTACTCCTTGCACCTCTGGCCTGCAGCTCAGCTCTTGTATGCATAAATAAATAAATGTTTAAAAAATAAAAGGAAGCTAAAGTCACTCTGTCCAGTTGGTTTATAAATGACTTTCTCAAGGGTTTATTATAGTTTATGCAGAAAAGTATACAATTTGATGGATTTTCACCTAACAATTTTCACATTTTGGTTGGCTGCATCAGATTTCCATAGGTATGGCACAATATAATTACATTCTCTTTGTCGATAACCTGCCTGCAAATAAGAGGGGAGATGTTAAGTTTCCAGTCTACCTGTCAGATATCTTCTAAAATTTACAAACAGCCTTCTGGCACCATATTTCAAGTGTCTTGTCTACTTTTCTGCTGTTCACATGTTAAAAATTCTAAGTCATTAATACATTCAATCACCTGTATCACCAAGAATTCCAGACTGACATGAAGACATCTTTACTCCACCATATTCAGGTTATCTTTTCTAAATAAATATCTCAGTTCTTCCCACTGTCTCCTAAGAAAACTCAGCTCCCCTGAATTCAACTTTGAGTGTCTCAGAAATCAGAGATCTTGTAGAATCTGAGTGACCCCCCTTATTCTTATCACACGAAACTGCAAAACGTAGCAAGGAAGTTACATCTGACTAGATGAAACTTGCAACATTCCATTTTTAAGTGTTTCTGTCTGTCAGGGCATATGAGTTATTACGCTACACCCCCCCATCTCTGCCTAAATCTGCCCCCTCTCCTGGAGGTGCCAGCTGCTACCTATTCACTAGCAACAGCCCTGTCACTTTTACTTTGCATCCTAATTAAGAAGACATTGAGAGACACATGGAAGTGCAAGTACCAGAAGGATTGTGCTATCTGTCATACTGTCCTCCAGATGTTCTAATGATGTCTTTGAATTTGGATGGAGGAGACACACAGAAAGGATTCTGGCGCCATGAAACCTTTCTGTGCAACTTGTTGAAGAAAGACAATTAACAACTGAACAGCTGCTAATAGGAACCTTTAGCTGGAGAACTTGTAATAAAGAGCATTTACCAGCTCTCAGAGGAATTCACATTGATAAACACCTTAGTTATATTCCTTATTTTTGTGCTAAAATGCATAATTCATCCTTCCTAGATCAGTTTCCATCAATTACTGAGAGCTCATTAAGATAAGAAAGACTTACCACCAGTTTTTTTTTTTTTTAATCATTCTCTGAGCTTATAAAAGTCTACAATGGGAATCATTTCCTTGAAATAATTTTTAAATTTCCCAAAAACTTGACTGGTAGCCACTGATGTTGTATTACAGGGAAATTGCAAACATACACTTTTGAACACAAGAGCCAAATATTACAAATTTCCCTGTTAGACATATCATAGCTCACTTTTTAAAAAAATATACGATGCGCTTAGAGAATTGTGAAACACCATCTCTCCTCCATGCAAAAGAAACTAATACAAGTTCTTCTTTTGGATTCATGTGACTTATGGAGGGGGAAGAGTAATGTACAATAAGAAATTCTTAAATTATCATTTTGGGAGCAAGCTTTGTCATTGAGGTGACCATATTTTATTGTAACTATGGGAAAATATTGATGTTATTTGCTCTAAAGTGTAGGATAGAATGGAAAGATAAGTTTCTCATAGGGAAAGTGATCTTGAACAAATTTCAATCAGTGTTGATCTCATCCTCTGAAAGGAGAGAAAGACTAATTAAGAAAATGGTCTTTTAAATAGAAACTCATACAATTCTGTCCAATTTCATTATTCTAACAACCTCTTTCTCCACCCCCTAAGAAAAATGAACAAGCTTTACTAATATTCAAATACTGTACCATGTAATCAGGAAATGATTAATTTAGAGTTCTTCATCAGTAATGGGGATAAAGTTCCTTAATGAACAGCCTTTAATTCAATGATCAGACAATACTGAAATATTTACTGATTTAAAATTACATCAAGAAAAAAAAGAATTTTTTTTAACCAGGCCAAATCTTGAATAAAGCAGCATAGCTTATTGTTTTTCCTTTATGGATTAAAGCAATGAAATTCTAAATAGTACTGAAACTCCATACATATGTATAAAATATACATATTTGTTGTTAAAATAGAAGTCAGTCACAATTCCTATGCATCTTTTATGTTACAGTCCTTTACTAAATGATATGGAATGAGACACGTAAAATAAAAGATATGTCCCCCCAGAAAACTATCACCTAATCCAAATTTTCTTAACACCATTGCTTTTGATATTTAGGCAGGATAATTCTTCATTGTAAGAGTTGTCCTATGCATTGTTGGATTGAATGTCAGCATCTTTGGCCTCTACCCAGCCAGTAATAAACCCACGACCCAAGTTATAACAACTAAAAATGTTTCAAAATTTAACAAATGTCCCCCAGGAAGCAAAATCACTTCTAGCATAGAAGTGATTGACTGAAGGATTTAAAACTCAAATACTTTCAAGCACATAGTTTATATAAGACCGATATACTGACTGATAGATCAAATAACTCGGCATCATAAAAGTATCTAAATAGCCCTTGAGTTAATAGTATGATATACTGGTTATAAATTTTGCCTGTACAGTCAGATGGTTATATTTTAATACTGGCTCTACCTTTTACTAATAAGGGCAAATTACTTATCACGTTTAAGCTTCAGTTTCTTTCCCTACCAAATAAAAAGAAATTAGGGGCAATAACAGTATTTACACATACCACATACAGTTGTTTCAAAGATGAATCAAAATAAAGCATATAATGGCTTGGAATGGTTCATATAAGCTATTATTATCATATGATGACATTCAAAATTGTGTTGAATTGGACATAGTTATGATCCATATCCATTGAACACATCCATTTTTCATATAGGCATTAAGAAATACAAAATAAATATTTGAATGAATATTTTATTGATAGTGGAAAATTTAAGTAATTATTATACCTTGATAGAAAATTAGTTACATTTTAAATAATGTCTTATAACCAGTCTAATATGTATATCACATACATTTTTCTCTTAAAGCAAAGGGCATATACTAACCCAAGAATATTCGATCCAGAAGCATCAAAATTGAGACATCCTAGAAAAGTTAGTAAAGTTCAAAAACAAACCCAAAATTTGGGGAATAGCCAAGTAAAAATATGAATAAATATGTGAAAAGAGAAAGAAAATAAGGCCAACCTCAGGTTTCTGCATAGAATCCAGTGCCAAAAACTAGTAAGTCAATACCTATAAGATTTTCAAAAAAGATTTGTGAGTTAAGAAACCAATATCCAGTCAACCTATCTTTCAAGTTTTATAAAAGCTTCAGTCAAACCATTTAAAATTTACAAAAATGTTGGGAATATTGTTGTCATGAGCCCTTCTTAAGAACCTATTGGATAAAAAGTCATCCAACCAAAATGTAGCCAGGGAAAGCATCCCAAGAGAAATGATGGAGAACACTGAGTGTAACTTCATTGTAAGTCAAAGAAACTATATTTCAACATGATACAACTAACAAAATTTGGAAGAGAATTGTGAAATAAATTTGATTGACTCATCTTTAATACTTGGAAATAAAAGGAGCTAGAAAACAACAAAGATAGATAATATAAATTTAAACATACTCAGCAGTGCAAAGCTAATAAAGATAATATTGTTGACTGAAACAAGCTGACAAAGTAAAAGAACAAGAGGAGGGGAAGAAAGAAGGAACATACTAATTTTGTTATTCATATAGTAAAAAATATATACATATAATCTAAAAACATGGTGGAACTAAACATATTACATAAAAATGTAACTAAAAGATAATCAGAACAAAAATACAATTTCCTTAATATTAGAAAAACTACACTGAAGCAAACTAAGTGAAAACAAATCACAAATTGGAAGACTTTAAAATAGCAAATGTAACAGAATTATGATAAAACTTATTTGTCATATCAATAAATCTAAATGGCCTATACTAATTGAAAGACAAAAGCTTAATCACAAGTCCAACCCCAATTCTATAGATTAAAATTAAAACAAAGTAATTTTTTAATTTTATTGACAAAGATATTGACAGCAGTATAGTAAGTAATAAAAAGAAAGCAGGGCTTATAATTTTAACAACTCATGGGATAAAATTCAGAGCAAAACACATTAAACAAGATAAGGGACCTAGTGACATTAACACAATGTAAAATTTGCAATGAAGGTATAACTGTTGTAAATATTTCTGCACCCAAAGCATAGAAGTGTCATAAATAGAGCAGAACTTACAGGAAATTCAAGGAGACATACCTAAAAACCTTGAGTAGTTAGAGTAAGTAAGAGAAAGTAAGTCACCTTTCTCAGTTTATGACAAGTTATTTTCAGGAAAAATAAGGTGATAGAAGAAGAAATAAAAGTTAACAATAGAGATCTGAATGATTAGTATGAAAAATTCTGCATCCTGAGAATTGAAACTATAACTGCATTTCATATAAGCATAAATATTCACATAAGTTAAGAAAACATTAGACTCAAAGATAATCTTTATAAATTCAAAACAGTAGAAATCACAATGCCATTAAGGTAGAAATTCTACCTAGAAATGGTAAATCTCTTCCTTAAATAACTTTAGAATAGGAACTAAAAAGGAAAAGTTCCATCTCTCTAGAAAACAATGCTTACAATGATATAACATATCAAAATAAATGAGATACAGATTTACACAGCACAAAGAGAAAAATTCATAGCTATTTTTCATAGCTATTTGATAATAAGGTAGAAAGACATAGACGCAAGCTTCCAACTTTAGGTTATATGCAGATCAGCAAGATTAACAAAAAAGAGCACATGAAGGGAATTAATAAAGACAATACATTAGCAACTAATAAGAAACAAACTGCAGAACTTACAAATAAATCCAAAAACTCTCTTATGAAGGAAAGTTAATGATGTCAAGAAAAAAAAGGAAAACTGCACACAAAAGTACTCATAATTACATAAAAGTAGCAAACATTTGCAAAAGCTGAAGTGGATATTAATTGCAAATGGTTAAATAAATTTAGATATGTCCATACAATGGAATCAGAAAGAATAACAATATACTGAATTGAAATTACTGAAAGGGAATGAACTTTATAATACAAGATAACATTATATACAACATGACATACAAGATATAATGTTAAGAAAGGGAAAGAATGGAAGGAGACAAGGAGGAAGGGAGGGAAGAAGGAAAAGTGAGTAGTACAGACAATGTGTATAAAGCTGGAGATGGGGAATGTACAGCATATTTGTTTACATATGAATGGAGAAACTACACAAGAAATTGGTTGTAGTTTCATAGCTGGAGAACAATGGTGAAAGACTTTCCTTTCACTATATAACCAAGAGATCTCTTAGATTTGCATTGTGCAACTTTATTCTAATACTACAGTTATTATGTAAGCACTGTAACTCTTAATGCTCCCAAATTCCAAGTCTATTATAAAATAAAGTATTTCACTGTTAAAATGACATATTATTATAGTTTTTCTATAGTTATAGAACAACATAGTTAATATAGTTATAGAACATAGTTACTCTTGCAGACTAAATCATGCAAGAGTTTTTCTAATAATCCTTCTGCCTCTGATATAATTAATTTATTCAGACTAAAATAATAATAATAATAATCTGATATTAACTCAAGCAAGCAAGAAAGAAAAGAAGAGTTTATATTGTTCCTTTCCTTTCTCAAGAGAAATATATGCTCTATTTACTCATATTTGGGTAATTATTTCAAAACATAAAGGTTGATAAATAGTAATCATATTAAAAGAGAAAGAAAGAAACTAATCATACCTGAAAGTATAATCACAAAACAAAAATTTTCTTCTTCTATCTGAAGGATTAAGAAAAATCACCCCATGTTGAACCCCAAATTGCTCTATAGATTTGAATCTCTTTTGTCAAACCCTTGAAAGGCTAATTTCTTAGATTTGAAGACTTTTTGACCTTTCCATGTTTATATTGCCAACCCACACAATTTCTTGTATACATCTCACTCCCAATTAAATCTTTAATAGGTTTTGACCAAACTGATGCCTTCTATTTCAAGTAATATTTAGTGCCACATCTAAAGAAGCTGGCGCAAATAGTATCTACACAATGATCTATTTTTAAAGTTTTCCTTCCCCAAAAGACTACTTCAGCTTCTCACCATAGAAACTGAAATTACTCAAAATCTTTATTGGACTGTTTATCTATATACTTTGGGCTATTACTTTATATAAGAGGTTTTTGGTGAAACAAGAAGCAGGTTCTCTTGAACCTTGCCCTTTAATTAGTGTAAGCTCCTTAGGGACTGATGGTCTGACTTCATAGCAGGTAATAGAATGGATTTAGGAAAACAGCGCTAAAATTAAACATTCCTTCCAAATATTTCAGACAATCCTAAGCAGTGAAATGCCTGCCAACCCCCTGAAAAGATCAATAGGACAACCACTGGACATACAACGCAGAACCGCCCACTGAAAAGTCCAGTTAATGAAAATCCACAATGGGCAATGGGTCTGTAATATAAGCGCATTCTCACAGAAGAAAGGATTCCTTTTATTTCTGCCTCTAACTCCAATGAATGGTCTGGTGAACAATTAGACCTGCAAAAACTAACACCCACCAGTCCCAAACTGATTAGATGACTTTCCAGAAATAAGATTAGGTTGTTAAGGAGTTCTTGCCTTTAAGACTCACTAAAGTTCTGATACTAATGACAAAAATTCTAGGGTCATCTTGGCTTGAGTAATAGCCTTTTGTTTGGAAATTCAACTCAAATCAGCACACATGTAGATTGTTTTTGTAGGGGGTATAACAATTTTTTACTAAGCAGTACATTTATATTTATCCATATATTTGGTTCACTACATTAAGTTTAAAACACGTGTGTTTTACATATCTTTAAGAAAACACTTAAAAGTGTCTTCCTAGTCTATCTATAAATACAGTGGAATATGTTGTATCTACTTTGCAATTCCAGTTTGCAATACTAGGTTTCAACAGCAAGTTATTTATCTTACTAACAATCTATCAAAATAAATATCTCCTAAGGTACAGTTTTATTAAATATTTTTCACAGCTGAAATTCCCCAGCCCCCTTAGGCAAAATTAATAGCTCTTTGTTCATAAATATATCATAATGCTCATATTTTAAATGAGTATTTTTATTGATGGACCTTTTATTACCACCAGATTGTGACTCCCCAAAGGTGAAGAACAGGTCTTGTTCATCTCTGGGTAAGTACAAGGCTTCCCACATTAGAGATGAATAACAATGGAGGTTTGTAGCCAGAAGTATGCCTAATCCCATAGCAATACTGTGAAGGGGTGGCAAGGCTGAGTGGGGCTGAGTGTCGAAGCACTTAAGACTATTTCTTTTGAGTTAGTTTCAGTCCCATAGACCTAGTTCTCCTTCCTTCAAATCTATTGCTATTATGACTCCTAGAATCACAATATAACTCCATTGTGAATGCAGTTGCTATATAGAATAGCACTTTATACTCATGACAATACAATGCAGGAATAGGCAGCCTGTCGCACTGAAATGACCATGTGGCAACGTAAGTCCCAGTGGGTGACACACTGCCCTGAATAATCTTTTCTCTCCCAACAGACTCTTCTCTTTGCCTCCCTCTGGTTCTAGTCTTCTATCCTCTTTTCTTCCCCCACCCTCCCACTCTTTCTGCTTCCTGATTTATGTTCAAGATAGCTCATGTGCTAAAAATATTATTGTGTAGGGATAGAAAATGCCCAGCAGAATATCATTACTCCTCTTTCAGTTGTCCAGGACAAAAATCATTAATTATTTTAAGACTCTTACCTCGTCTCAAAATTCTAAAACAGGAGTAGAGACAGCTACCACCAGTTATTGAGTGGGCATGGAAGATGAAATCCACTTGCAACTTCTAGGAAGCTTTTATCCTCTTATAATAAAAAACATGCATTTATTAAAGCCTCAGTACTGAATTGGAGAAACGGTTTCTTTTCTTTTCTTAACCCCACCTGTAACTCCAGCCTCAATTCTGACTGACTGCTAGAGCACTTCTGGAGCACTGCATTTTAAAGTGAGTCAAGAGGTAACATTCTGGTCCAACAAGGAAAAAAATGCTATAATGCATTAGCAATGTTTGACTAAGCAATCAAGAATAAAAAGTGGTAATAAATGGAGTATTTGCCCCCTTTGCTTTACTCTCATCTGGTAAATTACTATTCCATGTCCTACTGGACATGGATCTTCAGCTTTCAGAGGGGCCCCTGGTGGCCAGGTCCCCGCCCTTCACAGGTGGGCAGAAGCGGCTGTCGCTTTTTTCAGAGACTTCCTGGCTCTAGAAATTGCTCCAAGCACCCATAATTTCTCCCGCCCACATGGATCAACATCAGACACAACAAAACGCGAACAAGGCAAGTTTGAAGTTCAAACATGGTTGCTGCGGAAAAGCACACTACAGCTGAGTCCCCCATTCCGTTTTAGGAGAGAAGAGCTCAGAGATAAATACAGAAAATCATTCTCTTGCTATTTTCAAATATCTAACCTTTAACTTTGTTTAACTTCAATAATTGCCTGAAGTGAGACTACTTTTAAAATCAGGTTGAAGTTAAACAGTAGGTTCCCTACCTGATTTTATGCAATATAGATTTCCTTTTCCAACACCTCACCAGAGCAGTTATTTTGATTCAGACACACTTCTTTCACTTCTTAAGACACACACAAAAGCCCCCATGCTAATGCTGGTACAGAATGAAAATACTAAAATGTGTGTGTTTCCAAAGGTTTCTAAGCCTCTTTGCACTTATCATGCTTCTTGCAAACACACTTCTACCAAGTATATTCAGAATTAGATTTTTGTAGAGAGATCTTATCTTGTACAAGACATTCATATGTGAAAAGTCTACAGCCAATGAAATAATCAAAAAGTTATTGGCAAAAAGGTATAGAATTTTGGCCACAACCATCATTTTGCAATTTTAAAAAAATGGATTATGTAGGGTGAACTCATCTAAAAAGTTCCTTCCAGCACTGAACTTGAGATTAACATATATGCCTGGGGCTGTTGGCATCCTGCCTGATTTACTCTTTCACTAATCAGGGTTTCCACACACCCCCACAGCTATACAAAACAAGCTCTCAAGCCTCTCTACCTGACTGCCTGACTACTTTCTCAGGCCACAGGAGCAAGTTAAGATAATACATGTGATGAAGGGAGGTATGAAGGAGTTAATGCCTCCAGACCAGCTCTCAACAGGGCATAAAGGAGTTAGATTATTAACCAGTTTCTCCCTCAGGTAGGACAGCCCTCAGGTGTGTTAACATCATCTCCATGAGCCTGGTAACCTGGTTGTCTTCCCTGTCCTGCTTCTCCAGTCCCTATCAGTGCTCCCAAATATTTACCTCTACTTGCTCTCAAATCTTGGCAATAGACACCCTGAACACCCACAGTCCCACAGCTATGGGAAATGAAAAGAAACTTAAGGTTTCCAAATCCAAAACACCAAGAAGGCAAGTGAGCAAATAAATGGTCTGAGGCCACTCAAGAGCTAAAGGTAAATGAAAATAGGCTGCAAGATCCTAATTCAAAGTCATATTGTCTAAATAAAAATTTAGTTATTTAATCTCACTGCCCAGCAGCAGTGGATTTACCTGAAATTTACTGAAACTTAAACCTCAGAGCCCTGAGTGACTCTCTAGTATGAAAAATGCAGTTAACTGTAATTTGTTATGATCTTTTTCCTTAGGAATACCACCCAAAATTTTATAAACTTTGGATTCTATAAAATTTGGGTCCTTTCACCCGATGGTTACACATGACTGCACTTCTCACATGACCTCTTAGCCCCTCAACTCCCTAACCCACCAAGAATTTTTCTCTTCTCAAAGAGACTTTTAATTGAAACATTAGTTGAGGTCTCACAGCACCTCCCCAAATAACGACTTCACTAATCCATAGACTTCCAGAAAATATTTTACAATAACTCTAAACCTTTGTGAGAAACTTAGGAAGCTTTAGTGCATTGGTTAGCAGTTAATGTCTGTGGGATCCTACTGAGATCTGAGGTTTAAATCAATTAGTGACAACCAGGACTCTTTGCAATGGGTTTTCTTAGAGAGCAAGTATATGCTAATGTTTTAAATTAAAAAACGTACTCTCCTGTAGAGAATCTCTACATAGCATTCTCCTTTTTTGGTCCATGCAATTCTTACTACCTTTTGCACTCCAAGAGTGATTATGAGACTCATGAAAGCACTTGACACCCAAAAGAAAATATTTCTTTGTAAGAAACCATTACTCTTTGAATTCCATTATTTTGTGGACTTTTAAACACGTGCTTTTTTTTTTTTTAAATCTTTGATCTTTGTGAGTTTGGCAGCTTGGTTTTCCTTCTTCATTTCCAAACCCCAGTCAAAATACTAGACAAAAAGAGATACATCCTAATATAATGGCAGGACACCCTCATGTTACTATCCTTCCAGACTAAAGGGTAGACTGGAGAGGAACTGGCAATTCACCCTTCTTTCCAGTTTTTGATACTATAACTAATGTGCCAAGTTTTCCTGCACCTGTTTCATGAACAATATCAATACCCAACAATCACTGATTTAGACTATGTGCACACACACTATAGTAAGCACTTGATGTTCATTATATCATATGATGTTAAGTCCCACTGTTAAGTCCATTGTTAAGTCCCATGGAATGTCCGGCCAGGCTCAGGAGTTGTCTAGGCCCACAGCCTGGTCCGGAAAACCGGACCTCCAGCCCTTATTTGGTAATGACTGGCCGAGGTGCCTCATATGACTCAGGCATCAGCCCCCCACCTCCACCCAACCATGTATGATCATAAAAAGCAGTTGTAGTAACCCACTGGGGTCCCAACCCTGCCTGGGCGAGGCCACTGTGACAGTTCTACTCGGGGGGTTCGGACCCTAGCTCGAGCTAGCAATAAATCCAGCCTTGCTTTTGCATTGAGTCTAAGTTTTGGTCGTTTCTGAACTCATACCTTTCTAACAATATCATATAAGTAATCCAATAACTCTACACTCTTTAATGTTCCTATTATACAGATGAGGAAACTGAAGCCCATTAAGGTTAAGCAATTTGCTCACAATTACATTTTTACTTCACTGCTTTCATTTTATAAAAAAAAAAAAAAAGATTTATTTATGCATACAAGTACTGGGGTACAGGCCAGAGGTACAGGGGTTGAGAGGATTCCCTTGAGACAGAGTGAGCAACAGAACAGGCAGATTAACTGAAATACACTGCTAAGGGGAGCAGCGGGTGAGACAGGAGAGGTCTGCCACGCCATGTGAGTTACCTCCCTGTCCAGGGATCGAACTTGTGCTGCAGTGACTGTAGATAGCTTCATAGCGCTGTTACTTAACCCCTTGCACCATCAGGGAGGTCCCTATTTCACCACTTTCTTTCTCACCTAGGAACTCTAAGTTCCAGACTCTCCAACTAAAAGTCAGATATGTGGCTATCCTAGCCACCTGAAGAATCCTAAAGCCCCTAGCCACAGGACTGATTCAGGGTTGGGCTTTGTACAGTTTTCCATTGCTGTAAAATAAACCACCAAAACAGAGTTTAACAACATTCACTTATAACCTCACAGTTCTGTAGTTAAGAAGTCCAGCTATAGCTCAGCTACCTTCTATGCCCAGAGTATTACAATACTAAAATCAACTGTTAACTAGGATGAGTTTTCATTTTGAAGACTGTGGGGAAAATTCACCTAGAATCATTCTTATTATTGGAAATTTCAATCCCTTGCTGCAGTGGGGCTGCAATATTTTGCTGGCAGTAACCCATGGGCCACTCTCAGATCCTAAAGACTGTCCACATTCCTTGCCACAGAACCCCCTTGATCTTCAAGTCATAAGTGGTGCGTTGATTATTTCTTATACTTCAAACCTCTGACATCACCCAGATTTAAAGGATTTTTATGGTATAAGATCAGATCCACCCTAACACCCTCCCTCCTTATCTAAAGATCAACTGATTTGAGACCTTAATTTTATCTGTAAAATCTTTTCACAGTAACACTTACAGAATAACTGGGAAAGGGTGTTATGTATAGCTTGGACTAGAAATTTTTTAGAATCATCCTTGAATTCTGCCTGACACAGCAGTATAAGCCAAGCTAGGTCAATCAGAATCTTCTAAACAAGGAAGCAGTCTTTCTCCTCTGGGCTTACTACTTACATACAACATATGTTCACACTTGTGAAATGGAAAGAGCATGCCTACAAATGAAGTCAAAATGTAAGGAAGTAAGTTAAGACAGAGAGATAGCTGATTACATTATCTGAATATCTGGATCTAATACAGGGCAGCAAAGGGCAGTAAAACTGGCCAAGTACATTGCCCAAATAGTTTACCGGTCACCGCCTCAGTTCTTAACCTGGGCGCACAATTCCAAGATTACTCAGGTTTGGATTTAGTTAAATAACCAGGGAAAAACAAAAGAGTTACTGTGGCAAAAACGGGCAATTTCCCTCATCTGAAGCAGTGTCCAGTGTTTTAAAGTCCTAAACACACACAAACGGTCCCAAGATGGTGTCTTCCTGCATCTGTGGACCTGACCATAGGCTAGGATCCAACTCACGAAGATAGCGGAAGACACAACAGGAGATGCTCACCAGAGATGCTGAGATGCCCCAGCAGAGCACCAGACAACCCTCAAAACAGCAGCTGCAGTGGCTGAACACCCAACAAACGGCCACATTCACGCAGCTCAGCGAGGTGCCTGGTTCCAGGTCTCCGCCTTCCTTGCCAGGCTGCAACAGCAAAACCGGGAACAGTTTCAGTTGCTTGACTATTTGCAAAGCCTCCGAACTTTTCTTCTCTGAGGTTGGCTGCTGGAGGTCTCCGCGTTCTTCGGAGTCCCGCAACAGCCTTCTGGAAGATTGGCATTGTGGGGGCTGGTATGACTGACCCCAGAATCCCTGAAGATCCCAAAACACTGAAATCCTAAACACTGAATGCTCAGTGCTGCTTCTGTAGTCCCTTATATTTCTTATCAGAGTCTCCACTCTCCCCCTGAAACTTTGTTTGCATTTTCCTGGGGGCTATCCATCCTCACCAACACCCCTGGGGTGGTGGGGGGTGCACCACCTGTAACAGTATTCAGCCTCAGTCACAGGCCACAGATACACAGTTATCTGCTAGCTTGAGGCAGCATCTGTTAATGGGAACAGTAAGTTCTGGTCTCTACCCCCTAAATAATTCAGCTCAGAGTGATAATATACAACAAATCTTTTTCATCAATTTTGAAGTAGAAAAGAACAAAAGGAAATTTAACATACTTTTTTCCAAATGTGTTCCACGGAACACTATAGCCAAAGATAGTAGTAGTTTCAAGAAATAAATAAACAATTCCTATATTGAAATAATGATGGTATAAAATCAATGGTGGATAAAATATTTGGTGCTTACTACAAATCAAGGTAGTCACTCAAAACTGTTAATGGGGTCATTGTACACCTCACTGCCACAAATTTTCAGGGGGAAAAAAAACACAAAAAGCAAATAAACCAAAACCCAGTTTCATTTAGTAACATCCTACGTGGTATAATAAAAATTATGAATGTTATTAAATCTTGACAATTGAGCACATTTTTATAATCTATGTGAATAAATGGGATGTATAAAATACTTCTCATGCATGTGAAGTAGAATCTCTATTGTGAGGAAAATCACTTATGAAGTTTGAGTTGTAGACAAACAAGTTTGTTTTTTATTTCCCCAGAACTCAGGAATAGTTTCCTTTTCACCTGAAAGAATGAGTAACAGAGTACCGATACTGAGAAATGAATATTAAACTGACTTTTTTAAAAAGTAGGAATTGGTCCTGTCACTGATAACATTTGTTGCCAATGAAAATTTGAGCTTTCAAGTGAAAAAGTAGCTTTCCAGTCAAAATTTGAATTTTGAAAAACTCGTGTATGACCATGAGTTTATTAACTTTTTATTTTATGATAAGATTACTGTCAATATTAGTGCATGTGTTTTTTTGATATAGTATGATGAAATAATTCTGTGAACCTGTATGTTCCAAATATCACAAAAACATGCTCAGTTGGAAGATTCATTCAAAGAGCAAATTAGACTAATGGAATTTAATGTAACAATAAAAATTTCTTGATGTAGTTCTGATCCCTATACAGCTAACTTTTCAGATGTGACCCTTATTGAGTTTTGTTGTACTATCAAAGAAGGATATAAAAAATTATCTAATATACAAATACTCTTTTTATGCCAGATCATCGATCTAGAGATGCTAGGTCTTCATTCTGCTTTAACAACATATCACAATGGGCTAAATAATAAAGAAAATATGAGAATCCTGCTGTCCTACAGGAAAACAGATTCAAAAGGGATTTTTAGAAATGTTAAAAATGTATTTTTCTCACTATATTTCCTGAAAACATACTACTTATTGCAATACATAATAGTTGTATTTATTGCTATTTTAAATGAATTAATATACAAAACTTCTTTTAGTTTTAATTTCTAAAAGAATAAATATCAATGAAAAATAACAGGTGTGTAAGCAAAAGTAACTTGGATTCTCAAATTATTTTAAGGGTGGAATGGGATCCCAGGAAAAATGTTCAGGAGTCATTGGACTAGAAGAAAGTCCCATTTAGGCCCTTTCATTTATGTATCTGGTATTTGTTAATACAGAAATTAAAATCAGCACCCATATTTCTATGATGTGGAAAATAGCAATAACCACGTCAATGTTATTATAACTGTGAATAGTTATTTTCTAGCTATGTCTAAGTACAAACATTCATGAAGAATTGAAATCCTGAAATGTTGTGCATGGTTTATTTGATCAGAAATACCTAGTGTTTGTGTATTAAGGATTCTACACAAAGCTCAATGATATTAATATTAAAATATGTAGCCATAAATATAAAAACTAAGACTCTTGAGAAATATCAGTATAAACAGAAATTCAATACTAAGGACTATGTTAATTATACTTTCCCAAAGGTTTTTTTCATAGAATTATGACACCTGACAAAAAAGCTGGAAGGAGAATGTGCCAAATGTGTTCCCATGCTGTTTATGGCTTGTCACAGGCTGGTACAATACAAAGAAGAAGATGAATGCATCTTTCCCAGTCCACATCCTCCTTACTCATACCGGGCAACTATTCTCTCCCCATTCCAACAGGGAGTGCCTTATATCATGACAGCAGATTAATCATCTTTAAATGTTACCTTGTGTCTGCTATGTGTGTGCATTAAGAGCTTTTTTTTTCCTGTGTAATAGAACATGAGATCTTAACAAATTTTTAGGTGCACAATACAGTATCGTTAACGCGATTCCTTAGGGAAAGAATACAGGTGGAAAGCAAGCTCAGGCTGAGCTTTGAAGGACACAGAAAATATAAAGGGATACAGAATAATTCAAGATTATCAGGAAAATTGAGGAACAAAATTGTTTTTAAATAGGGTATGGTGGGGCCTCCCTGGTGGTGCAGTGGGTTAAGCAACACACTATGAAGCAAATCACAGCCACTACAGCATGAGTTCGATCCCTGACAGTGGCCACATGGTGTAGCAGACCTCTCCTGCCTCTCCCATTGCTCCCCTCAGCAGTGTGTTTCAGTCAGTCTGCTTGTTCTGCTCTCCACTCTGTCTCTGGTGAACCCTCTCACCGCCCTGGACTATGGCCTTCACCCCAGCTCTTGTATGAATAAATAAATAAATCTTTAAAAATAGATAAATAGGGTATGGTTATCAGAGTCACTTCAAGCAATTGAGGTTTCAAGATTCTCCACTGATTTCAGGTATATAGAAGACAACAGTGACCTTCACAGAAAGTATTTTGGGTATTGTTAAGGGCATAAGTTTAACTGTAATGGTTTTGAGGGGAGTTGAAAATAGAAAAAAACAAAACATTA
This sequence comes from Galemys pyrenaicus, assembly GCA_019455555.1. Taxonomy (NCBI): domain Eukaryota; kingdom Metazoa; phylum Chordata; class Mammalia; order Eulipotyphla; family Talpidae; genus Galemys; species Galemys pyrenaicus. The sequence continues at coordinate 1,556,152 of JAGFMF010011688.1, forward strand.
TAAGCAATGCTTCAAGAAACTTGGTTGTGAATCAGGAGAGAAGAAGACAGAAACTAATGGAAATACATAAGTTTCAAGAATTTAACTGAGCTAAGAAAGACTTACACAAGTACAAACATTCATAGAAATGATCTACATTCATAGTAGAGGGAAAGACTATGATTTAGATGCCAAAATCACCAACCAGTTGTCTGACGATATGAACCAAAAGAAAGAAAAGGAGGGTGACAGTTAAAAGGCATGGGTTTCAAAGGAAAAGATTGCTTTCATTAAAGAATAAAGAATTACTAAATTAGAACAAGCAAAGATAACACTTTTATCTCCAATGATAAGGTATAGAATGTGAGTGGCAAAGGAATAAAGAGCAAAATTTTGATATGGCTACAAAACATGCTCTGTCCTTAGAGAACAGCCTGGTTTCAGTTAAGGCAAGAGGGTCTTGGAGAAACTGGTAACACATTAGGCTAAAAGGATGTTTTTCTATAAGACTGTGAGAGCCTTGAGATAAAGGGTTATATCCACATTGATTAGATTATTTAGACAGAGTACCACTTTCAAAACTACCTATTGTTAGCCATATATATTGCCCAACATATACAACAAAAGTAGAACCTTACTGGGTTGACTTCACATTCCTAGACTTGTAATGTTTATGGCTTAAGGTGATAAGAGCTAGTGAATAGTAAAGAAAATTACATCAACGGGAAGAAACAAAGACGTATCATGTTAGCTCTCTTTTGAGCTGTGAACTCAGACATTTAAAGTAGAGTATTTAGTTCAACAAGCAGGTTCATTTTAGAGGTGGTTATGTCCTTGGGATGCTCCACTTCCTATATTACTTTGAATGTCTTTATTATATTCAGGGTTGGTGATGGCCAAGTGACAGTAGAACTGACAGTTCTATTAGCTGTAGAAGCAGGACAGGTCAATCAAGCCTTCTTACATCTCTAAGTAGTGAGCGGAGTTTTCAAAGGCAACCCGGATTCTAGCAGGATGAGCTTCAGTCATACAACAAAAGGAAATGCGCTCACAATGACTGCTTTTCCCTCTAGGACCCCCAGTCACCACTTGAAATGGAGTTTGTACTGTTTCAAACTTGTTTCTTGCCAGCTTTGGTGGTACCAAAGGCTGCCACTTTTGGTGACAGAAATGCCAACTAAGCAGGCAAAAACAATATTCTGGCCTCCTAGATGTCAGGAGAGGAAGTTTCATTGTCAACCGCTAGTGACTTTGGAGGGAAGATACACAGAACTTTTGATTCTGATCTATTGAGACAAAAGAGGTTATGTTTAATAATTTGCATATTATTTTTATATCCAATTAAAACATAAATCTCACAAGTAATGCTTAAGAATTACTTTGTTTCACAAGCACATCTATTGTGGGAGAAATGAAGAAATTAAGAAAAACAATGAAAAAAATTCAGTGAGGAGTCTAGAGTATATTATTTGAGATCTCAACATAATTGGTGTAACAGGGGTTCTTCCAGTTTAAAAAGTAGTTAGATTGGTATTTATGACAAATGTAACTTTCATAGAATTTAACAAATAGAAATATATTGGAACATGTAGTATCTAGCTGCTACTTTGAATTTTTACACAGTACAAATCTCATTTAACTTCTGGTTCTCATGACAGTGACTTAAGGAACAAGAAGTTGGTTTCTTAATTCTTAATTTTGGTAAGATACCTTAAAAAAGGAAGTTGAGTGATTGCAGTAATGGTCATCGAGTTCACTTTTCAGTTATAAATACATGCTAGGGTTTATATAACCTCTGCGTTTAGATATCCTACACAACCCAGGAAATGACTAACTGAATGATACTGTACTTATATGTGGTGATAATGCTAAGTGAAATGTCAGAAACAGAAAGACATACCATACAAACTCACTTATTTATGGAATATAAAGAAACAAAACAGATAAACAAATTAAATAAAATAAAAAACAAACCCTTAGATTCAGACATCAAAATGGTAGTGAACAGAGAGTAAATGAATGGGGGCTATGAGAGGAATAAGTAGATATGTCAGTTGAACAACAATGGATAGAAAGTTGGGCCTCCCTGGTGGCGCAACAGGTTAAGCAATGCACTATGAAGCAAACCGCAGCCACTAAAGCACGAGTTTGATCCTTGCCACTGGCCAGGGAGGTGACCCATATGGCACAGCAGACCTCTCCTGCCTTGCCTGTTGCTTCCCTCAGCAGTGTGTTTCAGTTAACCTGCCTGTTCTGTTCCCCAATCTGCCTCTGGTGACTCCTCTCACCTCCCACACCTCTGGCTGTGCCCCAGTTCTTGTATGCATAAATAAATAAAACTTTACAAAAAAACGAAAACAAAAAACCAGTAGCTGAGGTGATGGTGCACTGGTGAGATGGTGATGGGAATACATGGGGATTACAATTAATGGCAAGTATATGTAAATTTTAAAATATTTTAATAAAATAAAAAAAAAAAAAACCAGTAGCTAGGTAGCTAGAAAGTAAACCTTTGAAAGTGGGGATGGTGTAATTTATCAAGATGTAAAGCTGTACTCATAAAACTTATTTAGTATAGTAAACCAATGCTACCAGATTACAAAAAAAAATAATCTCTTAAACAACTCTATCAAACACTTCAGTACATGTTTTATACTATGTGTGCAATTTATGTTATAAAAATAAGATGGCAGTGTGGACTAAGAACTATGCCACTGGGAGGAGCTGTCTAAGAAATGAGTGCCTTATTTTTGGATATGTTGCTACGGAGATCTTGAGAATCATAGTTGTCCAAAGTCTCCACAGCATTCCACAGGCTTAGTGTTTATCAAGGTGCTATGGTACCTTGGAAATACAAAAATTGTATTGCTTTGGAATCACATCTTCACTTAATCAAAAAGTATTTCTTGGAAACCCACTCTAGCCAGTGAAAATAATTCTCTGTAATTTTTACTAAGTATATAGAAAATTGAAAGCATGAGCCTAAGAAACAGGGTTTATGTTTCAGTATATGCACAGTGAGAGGAATTCTAAGAAATATACGTCAAATTATATTGTAACTTGTTCCAGGACTCTGTCGTATCGTGGAAAGGGTTTTTATGCAGTTTTTTAGTGAGATTTGGGTCTCTCCATCATCACATTTTCCATCAGATCATGGAAAAGTTATTTAAAGACTCACAGAGCTTCCGTTTCCTTATCCGTAAAAGAGACAAAATATTTTGTCTATTTTGTAGAGTTGCCATGATAATTGAATGAATGCAGATACTCAATAAACAGCAGCTGTAATTGAGCTACAACTTCATTACACAGAACTCTGTGAAAAGGTTAGTTTATCAAATGTTGCATATCAAAAATAATATAATTTCTAAGTAAAAAGTGCTATAGAACAATGTTTGTGCTTCTCCAATTCATATGTTGAAACTTAATCTGATGGTATTTAGAGGTGGGGTCTTTTGGTAGATGAAGCTCCCATGAATAGAACTAGTGCCTTTACAAATGAGACTCCAGAGAGTTCCCTTGCCTCTTCAATCTTTTGAGAACACAGCAAGAAGAAGCCATCTCTTAACTAAGAAGGAGGTTCTCACCAGGCACTGACATCTGATGCCTTCCTTGATCACGAACTTCCCAGCCTCCAGAACTGTGAGAAATAAATTTCTGTTGTTTGTTAGTAGTATGTGAGGTTCTGTTATAATAGGTCAAACAAATAAAGACAAAAGCTTTCTTTGTGAACATGGGAAAAATATCTAAATGCATGATAACATGTTCGCATAACTGCTAGCATCAAACATATAGTAGCTTGTAAATGCCTGCTAAGGAATTGCTTTATATTTCAAAACAAATGAGGATGAAAAGAGGAAATGAGTTCTGACTTGATATTTGATTACACTTTCATTGTGTATTTGTATTTTTATTTCCATTGACCTTTAAATTAAACTGTTTATGTGTCACAGTGTACGTCTTTAGACTTGTCTGTAGACAATTTAAAAGAAACAGATTAATGCTAGATATCAACTACAGCATACACATTGAAGTTGATCAAACACCATATAAGAGAAAGATGATTCCTGAGTCAGAGACCAAAGAACCGCAAAAGTGGAAAATATTTTTAAAAGCTTCTAATTTTTAATTAATTCTTACAACATCATTTATCATGAATTGTAAGAGACCTGTTCAAACATGTTAGAATTTGAAGGTCACATTAACAGAAAATACAACTGCTAAGCTTTCTCTAACTGGCCAATTGTCCAGAAGTAGTCCATTTTTCACATGGACTAGACACACATTTTTATAGTTCTCCCAAAAAATGCATTTTTAAGAGGTCATGAACACAGTTCCTGAAAGAAAAACTTTAAAAGACATGTATTGTATGGAAATTAATATATCTCTTTACCAATACGAAGTTCCTGGATTTCATCTTCCAGAGAGTTCGACAAAGTTAAATGTCAGAAATCAGTAACAAAGTTTAAATGTTCCCTGCCATCTCTGACAAGAGTGTAAATTAAAACGCTGTCAAGCTATTTAGTTTTAAAAATGAAGGTGGACTTCCTGGCAGTCACATTTTTCCACCACTGATGACTCTGACCATATCCAGAGAGGATATGAACTAACAAAACTGACACAGGCAAGGCAGGAGGACAAAAGGAAGTGAGAAGCATATTGAAGGGAAGAAAAATAGAAAAAGAACAGTTTCAAAACCAAGAATAGAAATACTCAAATTATTTTTCCAACTGCTTCAAATACAAAAAGAATTCAAGAAAGTCAGCAGGATGTGGTAAATAAACAAAAGGACACCTTTAGAATTAAATCTTTTTAATGCAATGGTGCAGAAAAAGAGGACAAAATTTTTTTAAATTGCATTCTAGATAGATTCCATTTCATATTTTAGCTTTAAGAGTGACTTACTGGCTGCTAGAAATTTGACTCTCCTATCAAATGCAAACAGTGAATTCTAATAGTAACAAGGTGGCATATCTGATCAATTGATTTAAGGGAAGAAAGCAGGATTTGGGAAACTAATTAGATTTCTTATTTAATTTATCCTGTTGGGAAAAAAAAACATTATCCTGTTGGAACTAAACAAGATTTCTTTCCCAGAAGTAAATTCTAGAACTGGTACACATCCTCCTAATTTCTATATAGATATCTAATTATATTCTTTCCTTTATCCTCATTATTATATTTGTATATGCTACTGAAAAACACTAAAATTAACAACATTAGTGTTAGTCTATTCAGTTCACAAATTTCTGCAGAAACCATGGATGAATAAATAATGGTATTTATATTGTTGCAGTAGGACACCATTAAAACAGATGGATTTAAACATATCATTGTCAAAATACATCTAAATACTATTCCTCATTGAAATGAAACAGGATTCCTTGGAAAATGGCTAATTCCAAGACTGGAATAGGGAAAACATAAAATGAGCCAAGAATATCTTATGTCAGAAAATTTTCACAGATATCAATGGAACATTTCAAAAGAACTAAAAATCAGCATGTAGGGATTTCTACTGGCTAAATTTGAGACAGATCATCAGAATATATCACTGTAAAAATGGATTTAGAGCCCATTGAACTAGGAAGCCTGAGATAATACAGTTATAAATGAAAAAAAAATAAATTGCAAGTCTGGTGAAGAGCTGGTATTTACAGTACATCCACACAAAATAGTAATCACAAAAAGAAAAAAAAAAGGACTGTGGGGAAACTAGCAGACACTGCTTTAAATCAAGGTGAAGTGAAGACCATCAGCAATGGGGCAAATCTGAGCTGGCATCAATGATGGGATGCAATGAGAAGAAACCAGCATTGTTGCTGTGATAGTTCTGCAAAAGATGTACGCAGAGTAAGTGGATAGATCAAGCTTTTTTCTCCACCAGCCTCTGTGGCTATCACCTGTGGCCCTCATCGTACTAACACAGAAGGCAACTGGGGAGCGTGGGCATGGAGCACATGATTGTGAACGCCTGCAGTGTGACTGTGAGCTGTATGCTAGTGTGCATGCCTGAGCCTAGAGGACAGGGATGTAAGGGCTATGGTGATTTGTCTCTGAGAGAACGAGCAATGGCCACTAGAGGAGAAGACCACCAGAGAATGCCAAAGAAAGCCCAGAGAAAAGCACAGATAGAGATTCACAGGGGGCTCAAGCGACTGTCTCCCTGTAGGCTTGTTTCCCCTACTTACCATTAAAGCCTGTGAAAATGGGGTCTCCTTGGTGGCACAAGGTGTTAAGTTGCAGCTCTATAAAACCATCCTCAGCCACCGCAACATGAGTTTGATTCCCAGCCAGGAAATTAATCCACATGGCACAGCAGACCTCTCCTGTCTTGACTGCTGCTCCCCTCAGCAGTGTATTTCAGTAGATCCACCTGTTTGACTCCCAACTCTGTCTCTGGTGGATCCTCTCACACACTCACACACATGCCAAAACTCTGGCTTACACTCCAGCTCTTGTATGTATGCATAAATAGATAAATCTTTTTAAAAAAACCTGTGAAAATAATGCCATGGGCTCCAAAATTCTCCTTCAAATCACTAGAACTGACAGTGAACTTACCCGGCCTAGGATAATTGCAAAACAATCTGAGACAAATCATTAAGTAACACCAGACAATATCAATGTAAGAACATTCTATAAAAATGTTGATGCATAACTTCCAAGAGTCAGGGAAAAACTCAGAAAGGGTTTTCAGATGGAATGAGACTAAAGAAACATGATAACTAAGTGCAACCCATGATTTTAAACTGGACTCTTGCTATAGGACAATGTTGGCACATTTGGCAAGTGGTGTCGGAGATTAGATGGTAAAAAGTTGATCATGTTAGCATGAGCTTTTTGGGATGGTCCTTAGTCCTCACTCTTTGGTGTCCCTATAAAATTTTTTTTCTTTCTTTTTTTTATTAAAATATTTTAAAATTTACATATACTTGCCATTAATTGTAATCCCCATGTATTCCCCATCACCATCTCACCAGTG
>JAGFMF010011688.1:1563162-1576795 GCA_019455555.1 Galemys pyrenaicus
CGTGTTCCCATCTTCCCTCAACCCTCCCCCTCCCCTCCCCACCAGGTGTCCCCAGTCTGTCCTTGACTCCTCATTTTTGGTTTCTGTGTCTTTATAAAATTTTAACAGAGAGAGAGGCTAGGCATGTGAGTGCAGAGAAGAAAAGCCACTTGAAGACACAGCAAGAAGACCACGAGCTGCCTACCAAGGAAAGAGCCCTCAGGAGAAATTAAATCTGCTAATACTTGGTTCTCCAGAAGTGTGAGCATAATAAAATTCTGTTGCTCAAACCACTCAGTCCATGGTATTTTATTATGGCAACCTTAGCAAACTAATATAGTGTTTACATAGTGGTTACTTAGGAGAATGTCCTTATCTATAAAAATTTAACTCAAGTAAGGGGAATGGTGAGATACTAGATTAATAGTTTGTTGTCAATGATTCAAGAAAAGAATCATTTGAAATAATATTTTTCTTTCATTTAATTGAACTAGGAAAATCCCAAGACAACAGTTATAATTAAACAGAAATCTCGTGAGAAACTGGTATTTATAGCATATCCCCACAAAATATTGGGTAATTATGAAAGAAATGTTTTGATTATGTGTGTGTGTGTGTATGTGTGTATTTAAAACTTCCAACAGAAGTGTCTGTGGAGTTGAAAAAACAGAAAAGATAAGCTCCTTGCTACTTTTGAAACACAAATATGCTACTTAGTTGTTCCAGATCACTGCACTGATAGGTTAGCAGGAAATGCATTTACACCAAAGGTCTCAATACTTTGGTGGAAATGTATATAATTTTCTTTTAGTAACATAAGCTCTAAAGATCTCTATAAAAAGAAAATTCCTATATTTTATTCCTGTACTTAACCAATTCAATCACCTACCTTCATCCTATAAAACTGTAATTTCAAACCCTTTCCAAGAAATCCTAATGTATAATCCTGTGATGGTCCCCAATTATGCAAACAAGTAATCTAGAGTTACTCTAGGTAAATTAATGGTTCTGGATGAAATAAAGTCTTGTTCATTCAACCTAACTTTTCCTTCTTCTTAAGTCCAGAAATTCTGGGTTGTTGATGAAGTTTGCATGTCTGTGAGAGCTCCTTTGGCTGGTTAGATACAGCTGTGTAGATTTTAGGTCTTTGTCTACACACATACACACATTCTCTGTCACCTAAAGACCCAGGATCCCAGCAATTTCTTAGTACTGGTGAACTTTAAAGTACCAGAGTGCTTAATCTGAATTTCTAACCTCCACCTTAGAACTTGGCATCCGAGGTTCTTTGGTGGAAAAATGACACGACCACATGCAGGAGAGACAGTCATCTATTTACCCCTACAGTTGACTAGAAGAAATAGCCAATCCAATTATTCTACTGGAAAATTACTATTTTTATTACCAAACAATTATATTTTTTCTTCTAAAATTCAGCCATAAGACTGAAAGTGTTCTACTTTGATTTGATTTTTTTTTAAAAATCTAATGAAAATAGAAAAATGATTCCATGACCATATACAAAGCAGCTGGAATTCTTTCGTTAAGAAAAATTTGTTTTTCTTACAGCAGACTAGATGTGAATTCCCAAGAGTCTTATGAAAAGTTAAAACAAGAGGTGACAGGTTGTCCCTGTGGGTTCAGAGAGTAATCTGGCTAATGTAATTTCATTAATGAAGCTGAATTTCACCTAGAAGTAATAGCTCAGCTCTACTAGAGATGAACCAATTTTTTTTTTTAATTCTAAAGTCAGACTGACACTTTCTAATTTCTGTAAAACAATCTCTCAAATTGTACTCCATGGAAAAGAACTGTACTGCAAATTATTAATAAAAATTATGTGATAAAAGGATGTTAATAAGTAACCTGTGAAAAATATCCAAATAAACTTGTGAAATGCTAATGACTATGTCATCTTCTCTTTAACATATTAAAGACCCTAAAAAGTCTTGTAAGAAAGTAAGCTACTTAACATCATTAGGGTAAATAATTCACAAACTAACAGAAAACATCTTATAATATCCCTGAGAACTAATAATTTTCTTGATACAGTAAAGATCAAATATGCACAAACTCCACTGGATGGTCAGCAGGTTAGAACAAATTGTTAAGACTGTGTCAGATCCCCATAGAGTCACACTCTGTGACAGAGAATATATTAGTCTGAAGATTAATGAAACTGAAAACTGGCCCTTTGAAAAAATAAAAGGATATGATTATCATTTGGAGTTAAAATAATTTTCCAGGAGAGTAATTGGATCAGGTACTTCTTCTAGTCAAATATAGGGGTAAGCAACTTAGATGAATGTCCCCCCTGCATGGGACGGTATGATCTTCCATCAAAGGGTCTCAGATGCTATGTTCTATATTTTCAATTTCTAGAGTGCCATTTGGTCTCTTTGATATTTCTTTTACTTCTACTTTTAATCCCTTTGAAAGTTTTACAGATAAATGTAGCATCTGATTTTCTTGGGCTTATGATCGTCATGCTTGTTTATTGTTTTAGTTAGTTCTAGTTCATTGTGAATCATTTCCTGAAATATTATTTAACTTTAAATTGTGAACTCTGGGGTTTCCTTGATGGCGTAAGAGATTAAGCATTGCACTATGAAGCAGCCGCAGTCACTGCAGCATGAGTTCGATCCCTGGCCAGGGAGCTGACCCACATGGCACAGCAGACCTCTCCTGCCTTGCCCTCCCTCAGCATTGTAATTCAGTCTGTCCTCTTGCTCTGCTCCCCACTCTGTCTCTGGTGAATCCTCTTACCCCCCCAACACCTCTGGCCTGTAACCCAGTTCTTGTATGCATAAATAAGTCTTGTAAAAAAATAAATTGTGAATTCATCTTCATAATGTCTATTTCTATGAAATCTCCATGACCTGAACTGAGTGTTCACAGGTGAGCACGGGTTTCAGTGAGCAGCTACCACTTCAGAGATATATGTTTACAAATCACAGAGTAGTATGTATTTGAATCACAAATTCAAATGAGATGACAAGCCATGATTATGAAACTGAAAGGGAAATTTTGTCCCCCAAAAGTCCCACGTGGTCTCCCTATGTGTGTCGAGTCTCAGTTCCAATTCTTGCCTATTATAAGCCCCAAGTCTTGTCATCCATCCCTTCATGGGACTGCTGGCACTGATTTCCCTCAACACTCTCTCACACACACAAACACACACTAGTAGTAGCTGCTATGGTGTAAGATGTAGCTTTTTATTAATTCTCTTCAGAAATAATGCTTTGTGAATTTATCTATGCATTTAAAGGGAAGATTTAAAAATATTATACATTCAGAATTTCTAGGTGTTTTACCCTGGGAGGGTTTGCAAGGTTATTTCTTGTAAAATGTTTTCTGAAAGGTCTCAGGTAGTAAGAAATGGGAAAGGTCTGTGAGATAATGAATGTTAGAGAGTCTAATTTGCTGATAAAGGGAAAGAGAAACACATGAAAGGAAGGAGGAAAATGGCACTCTAGAGAGGGAAAGTAGCCCTTTGTAAAGAATCCACAATAGGAAAAAGAAAAACAGTTGGCTTCCAGGACTATATGGAAAATCATTGACCTGTTTAGGGAGGAGTGTTAGATAAAGGGATCCAGAAGGGATGGAATGTTCTGGACTGCGTGTTTACTGGGAGATGATTAAAACTTTATATCAATGATCTGTCAGATTACTGTTTGAAAAAATCAAGTGACTGGAAGAATCCACCCACATTCCCAGTTCTGTGGAGAAGGACATGTAAGAAAAAAGCCTGACAGCTTTAAAATGAAAGTTCATATTACCAAAAGAATTATCATAGAGCTAGGAGGTGACTGTTGGAGTCCAAAAGGAGATTGAACCAACTAATACAATTTGACATTGAACAAGTGTTGACAGATTAACATCCATAAGCATTTCTGACAAGATAGTTTCCTCAGGCTTTGGACAAACGAAGTGAGCAACTGACAGTCTGTAATACATACAACTCTTTATACCACCTTGTTCACATTTTATGATTACTAATCAGTTTTCTTTGACATGCCCCATTTTTCACTGGAGCATCTTTGTCTCGGTGCCTTTATCAGTTATAACTTCATCAGAGCATCTGAGTGCACCATTTACAAAATTGCTTTTTTGCTGAAAGTGAGAGAGTACAAAGCAATGCAATTCTGCAGAACAAAAGAGAATAAAGAAGTACTACCTAGAGACTCCAGCACAGATGGCCTTCATTTTTCTAACAAAACACCCCTGTGAGGTGTTTTGCCAATAAATATCTTTATGTGGTACAGTAAGATTAAATTATCATTGAGTTGATAATGCATGCAGGTTTTCTCTATAGGTAGATAAGAGAAAAAAGCAAAAGCCTTTGATGTAATGCATGCATGCTGAAGCATTTGTGCAGATCCTCCACATGCAAGCTCCTCTCTCAAATCCTCTAGGAATATAATAGGCAATTATTCCCACAAACAGGGAATTGGTTCTCTTTATAGGTATCTCTATTTTATGCCCATTCCTGTCTGTTCTCAGGTTGGCCTGACTAACTAGGCCTGGAGTAGAGGACTGACAAGCCCTCTAATTTCCAGAAGCCACATGTAGTGTTGGTTCAGTTTGTCATTCTCTTCTGTTGACAAAATTTGCTTGCATTTATTCTATTACCACAAGCATTGATGTAATATTAATACCACTGCGTGACCAGTTTCAATGGTTGCATTCACAATTATGACCTGTGAATAATCTATAACCCATGAGTAAATAGCCTGGTAAATATTATTTATGAAAGCAACATCATGTCCTTAAAGTCGCAGATTTCCCCAGGTATCAATCACAGCAAACAGGGCTGGCATTTGCAATGTAACTTCTGCTATGACTAACAGCCAGTTTCCTGGGACTAGAGCTGCCTGTTTGTGTTCTAATCTGAATTGTGCCACAAAGCCACCCTTTATCTGCCTTCTTATTTTAATCAACAGAGTGAAGGCAGGCTACTATTTGGAACCATGTTAATAGAGTTCAATAAATGTCATTGAATCTGTGATTAAATTTTCTTGAAATGTCTGAACAAAATACTACGTGTTATTGCCCTAATTGGTAATTATTTCCAATTGCAAATATTTGGTTTAAAAGTTGAATCAGGGCCCTCCCTGGTGGCAAGGTTAAAGTTTCAGCACTATCAAGCTATCACCTAAGCATGAGTTTTATTCCTGGCCAGACAGCTGACCCACGTGGTGTAACAGACCTCTCCTATATTCCCACTGCTCCCCTCAGCAGTGTATTTCAGTCAGTCTGCCTGTTCTTTTTCCCTTTCTATCTCTGGTGAATCCTCTCATACCCCCGAGCCTAGACCCCAGGTTTGTATGCATACTTTTAAAAAATCTTTCAAAAAAAAAATGTTGAATAAGGGCTATTTTTATCTTCCAAAACCACTTCATGGAGTTAGTGATTCTAGTTTAGCACAAAATAAACACCTATTACATTTGGTATTACCAAATCCCATCCCCTTAAAAACATGAGCCACATAATTTATTTTTTAGACTGGGTGTGATCATGCTCTCTCTCTCTCTCTCTCTCTCTCTCTCTCTCTCTCTCTCTCTCTCTCTCTCTCTCTCACACACACACACACACACACACACACACACACACACACACACCCCTCCAGTTACTCTCATGGAAAGTTATTCCCAAGCATCTGAGATAGGGTGGGCAGCTGTCCCATTCCTGAGTCTTCTTTGTATCCAACCCAATGAACAGGAAGCAGCTAATGATATTTGAATTTCAACAGTCCTGCAGTGACCAGAGCTGCAAGGTGCCCGACTCTGCCAGGGGGTAAAGTGATTCACGAATGCAGCTGTTGTCGTTCTGCTCTTGCTGTGATATTTCTTTCTTTCCTTTCCTTTTTCTAGCAGTTTCAGCATGTAGATCAATGAAAGCTTCAGGGCTGCATGAAAGCATAGCCCTGTATGACCCGGTATATGAATGAATCTCTTTCTCATCAATGCCCGCTTTTCATTAGCAAATAAAACCGTGCCAAGACGGATGGTTGGTAAGCCAGTCCTTCTCTGGCCTTTACCACTGACGAGTCTACATAAGCTGTGAGTTATTCCATCTTCTAATTGTTTTCCCCTTTTCTTCTTCCTTTCCTGCCACCTTCAGATTCGATATCAGTATCTTTACAGAAGAGTACATCATAAAGGCTCCATGAGTGGCCTTACTTAACAGCTCTGCCCCCATCACTGACATTTTATCTCCAGCAACTTTCTCATCATGTGATTGACACAGGAGCGGGGTAAGCAATCAGTGGTTCTCATACACTTGAATACCTTCTTCAGCTGACATACCAGATCTTCGCCTGGTCATAAAGAGAAAAATACACATCTCCCTGGGAACACTCAACAACTTTCCTTGGTCTGTATGTTATAAATAAACTGTGTGCCAAAAACAGGAGAGGGAAAAGAAAACTGGAAGGGAAGAGCACAAGGGACTAGGTGATGAATCATGGGTGCTGGGTAGTCGGGGAGTTATGGGGACTACACCTGAGGGGAGAAATCAAATACTGTACAAAAATGAAGGCCATTGTAAGAAAATACATGTATGTAAAAAATTAAACTGTATGTCTCACTTTTATGATGTGCCCTGGAATTTCTCTTGATTCTTTTATATTTTTACATATTTATCTTTGAAGCACAATTTCTGTAAATATCTGGAAAATTGATTAGTTGAAGTAGTATCCATCAAATCAAATATCACCTAGATATAACCAAATCAAATATACTTAAAAATAGGTATCATTATAAGAATTTTGCTTTATCAGATCAGCCATCCCATCATTCTTCTACATGACAAAAAGCAGCCAAGTGTTTGTACAGTTGTCCTCAGAGGTTTTGTGGCTATGATGGATCCTGAGTTCTGGTGCTCTAGTGACTAGTCTCTTTCACCCTGTCAGGCTGGGGCCCTGCTTCTGAGCCAACTCCACCTTGGTGCCAGCAGTGAAGACAGTCTCAGAGAGCTATTAAAATGTCCATCTGCTCTCTGGCCCATCCAACCCCCTGAAGTCTTCAGTCACAGGGTCAGTTCTTCTCACCATGGGTGCCAGCAGGCATATCCCATTCCCTTTGTACCCCTCCTCAGAAGCAGGCAGGAATTTCTCTGTCCCATCCAGGTCACACAAGGACCCAGGATTACTCACAGGAACTCAGCTCAGATGTGTCTCCCTGTCTGCTGGTTCTTCAATCAAGTGTATCCTGTTGGTCAAGTTAACAAGGCTTTGATACATTAATGGTATTTAAGTGAATCAGAAACTCCCTTTGTCTTAAAAAAAAAATGGCTTTTAACAGTTGTATCTTCTCACAAAATCCTATTTCAGATTTCAGGAGCTAATTTAAAGCTTTCTTGATTATATTTTTTTGTCTTCTTGTCCCCCACTCTAATCCCATACTCTACCTTTCCCAGCTTGGCATCCCTCTCCCCTTTCCCAAAGGCAAAGAATGCTATCAACAAAAAACACAAAAGAGGAAGCATATTATGATGTTTAAAAAATTAATTCCTTTCACAAGCACCTATCTTACCTATGACTCAATTAAGTTTCCTCGACATCTATAGTGTCTGTTTCCCTCAATGCTCTTAATGTTTTGAGCCAGCTCCTCTGTATTTGTTTCTCCTTCCTGCACCATCTTAACTTCCCCTCTTTCTCTTTAAAGCATTGTCCTCTTTCCCCTGTCTTTTGCACGTTCTGGGATCATTGCTATTACTTAAACATCTCTTTCTTCTCATCTTCTTGGCTCTATCCAAACTTCTCACTTATATGTTAATATTTACTCTTAAGACATAAACGTAATCGTTTCCTTCCACCACCCCCATCTTCATAAATGTTTCTATGTTTAGTAATAAGCATACATTTTAATTTTTACTTTTCCTGGTATATGTATTCCCCCAAGTACTTCTGCAACACTGTAGGAATAGTTCATGCCCTGATCCAGGAAGTCCTAGAACCTATATGTGAACATGCATTTTATTTAATGACCAAAAGAACATAAAGCCCTCCTCAAAATGGAGGGCTGGGTACTGGCCCTACTAAAGAACTACCAGGTTAGAGAGGGTTTAACAACAGCAAGAGACAATATTTCAACTTATAATTTTCCAGTAAGGCAGGCAATCAGCGTTTTGCAGCATACTGAAGAAAAAACCTCTATAAAGGCTGCATTTAAATGGAACAGTTATCATTTGCATATTCATTGACTAGAAGCAATTTGCAACTAATAGTAATAACCCTGAAAAAAGAGAAAAAATAAACTCCACCACTACTTACTGTGTTGGGCAGAATGCAAAGTATTCTATGTTAACTATCTGAATTAATTTTTACCCCAACCTTATGAAATTGGACTGTTACTTTAACAGTCTCACAGAAAAGTGATATTTGTTGAGATTGTTGTCCAAAGTCACATAGTATATGTGTCACATAATCCAGGTGGTATTAACAAAGTATCTATATTCTTGGCCCAGGATTGCATGAGACAATAAGTAATCACAGGTTATCAAGGGAGGGCAAACTGAATTTGGTAAACACAAGCAACTCAAAGCAGAGACCCCTTGCTTGGATATCTGTATGAGGTTGATCATATAATATATACTAAAAATATCATGACATTGCTCTCAGAATCCCACTCAATAGTATATATAACTAATGTATATATTTGTACTTTTAAAATGCACAGTAAAAATCTATGTCACTCTCTTTACAGAAGGTGGACTCAGCATTGAGTTATTTTGATATCTTCATAAAATTATATGTTAAAGAACCCCTTAACTATCGTCAACAACAGATACAGCACTATTTCCATCATTATCTGGTAGCAAGAATGGAGGAAAGCCAGATAAATAGTTCCCTAATTAAGAAATTAAAACTTAAGTAGTGTTTTTAATTTGTTGTGAAATTGATACTCTATTTTATATTGTTAGGTAACATTACTCTATATATTTTGAAAAGAAACAAGAAAGTCTCATCTCTAATCATATGCTAACATTTTCTCTTGTTCAAACAAAAGATTTGTGTTATCCTCTATGTATTATATGCAAAGTATTTTAGTGCCTGAGAAATTACTTCAGTTATTGCCAAAGCATGCTCAGAAAGAACAATCATTTCACATTATTTAATAACCTCAGTTCTTTTTAGTTTGTAATTCTATTAATTCTTTTGGTCTATTTCTTTTTGGTAAATATTTATATTCCCTAGTATTATCATACTTCCAATTCTCTCTTTTTGCAGTTTGATTAGAAAATGTGGTTGTGGCACTGTTACATTACACTGTTACATTACATTACACTGTTACATCCTAGGGTTTACTCGACTTATAGTGTTTGGCAGAGTACCGGGTACAATTAAAGGTGCTCAGGAAATACCTGTGCCCATCTCCAGACCTAACCGTGATAATAATAATAGCAGTAGTAACTAACCTTCTTCTGAGGGAAAGTAACAGTTTATTATGTGTTTAGCATAGTGCTAGGCTTTCAATTACTTTCCTAATTAAGTCTCCTAACATATTATTTTTATTTTACAAATGAAGAAATTAAAATCTGGAGAGATTAGGTATCCCTCCAAAGTCACACATCCAATAAATGATTGAAACAGGTTCTAGCCCATGCATATCTGGTTCCAAAGCCCTTCAATCAAATAGTGTACTACACTATCCGTAGCGGCAGGAAAGGGTGTCACAGGAGCAAGGTTCGGGATGGTTCTGGGCAGCCAGGTCAAGGAAAGAGAGTCTTGGAGCCCTCGGTGGCTTTTCATGCTTTTATTAGTAGAGGTGGCCAGGTACATGGCAGGCAGGGGTGCCGGGGGGCCAGGAGGCTGGCAGGCCTCCCAGCCCCCAGCGTATCTCATCCTCTGGGCTGCTTTCTTCTCTCTCTCTCTCTGCTGCTGCTGCTGCTGCTGCTCCTTCGTCCTGTTGGTTCTGTCGGTCGGTTGATTCTGTTGGTCGAGCCTGGCGTCCTCATGACGCCTTCCATTTAAGCCCATGTCCAACTCAGGTGTGCTCACTTGTGCATGCCCACCCTGGAATGCTCGCAGCACCACAGGTGTCCATCATCAGTGGTGGGAGGGTGGAAAGACCTGATTATTCTCTGACCCTACACTATCCTTTCAATTTTTCCTTAAAAACTACTGTTATCCTACTCTATTTGGTAGGTTATTTTCAGAAAGTCTGTTCATGTATGTTCGTCTTTTGTGGTTCTTTCCAGTAGTATGATGGTAAACATTTAACAGTCCACTATGGAATGGGGCTTGCAAGAGAAGCCCCATTCTTTATTAGTGTGCAAGCAGGGTTTTTATACCCCTCCCCCCCGGCTCCACCCCTTGGCCAGCCCTCTTGGGCCCCAGCCCTGTCAGCAACTGGTCTCAATCGATCTAGAAACTCCCAGGCAGCTGCTTTGCCCACACCTGTTTCTCCGGGTTGTGTTATCATGCAATCCTTTGGTTTCCAACATTCAGCAATAAAAAATGAGAAACTAAGCACATTTATAGAAACATGGATGGAACTATGTAGGGTTAGAGAAATCAGGTCTTTCCACCCTCCCACCACTGATGATGGACACCTGCAGTGCTGCAAGCATTCCAGGGTGGGCGTGCACAAGTGAGCGCACCTGAGTTGGACATGGGCTTAAATGGAAGGCGTCATGAGGACACCAGGAACAACAGGACTGACCGATAGTAATGACCAACGCAAGCAGCAGTAGCAAAGCAGTCGAGAGGGTGAGATGCGCCGGGGGCTGGGAGGCCTACCATCCTCCCGCCCCCCGGCACCCATGCCTGCCATGTGCCTGACCACCTCTACTAATAAAAGCATGAAAAGCCACCAAGGGCTCCAAGACTTCCTTCCTTCACCCGTCTGCCTGAATCATGGAAAACCTGCTCCTGTGCCGCCCCTTTTACTGCTACAAACTAGAAGGAATTATACTCAGTGAAACAAGTCAGAAGGCAAGAGAAAAATATCAGATGGCTTCACTATTAGGAGAAATATGAAAGAACAACAACAACAAAGAATAAGCTCAAGGAAATGGGCAATTATAACCAAAAGCAAACAAAAAACTCGACAAGACCAAAAAGCCAAGATAAACCAAAGGGGCCATGGGGGGGGAGGGGAAGGAGGGGAGGGCAAAGACAGGGATGAGGGCAGAAAGAGCACAAGGGACTGAGGTGATGATGCACGGGTGGAATGGTGGTGGGTCCTCCCTGGGGAATACAAATGATGTCAAATATAATTAATTAAATAAAAAAGATGAAGTCTTGCCATTTATAACAACATGAATGAAACTGGAGGGGATTATGCTAAGCGAAGTAAGTCAGAAGAAAAAAGACAAATACCAAATGATTTTGCTCATGTGGAATATAAAGATGCAAAGCAAAGTAATAGACAAAACCAAAATAAATCTTGAAATCTAATTGGCAGAACTGAGATTTCTGGAGGTGGGCGACATTGCTCAAAGGTGAAGGGATGATAATAGAGATTATTGATAATTAGGTGGTGGGAATGATGTGGTAACATAACTAAATTTCTCTAAATTATACAGTGTTGTAAGTCAATGTTAATGCAATCAAAAACAAAATTTTAAAAATCCCTGTTAGTATTAGCTTTGGATGAATACCTAATAAACACCTGTTTTTAAATACACGTGTAGTATTTCATGAATCACGCTGATATTTTGCCCTTCTAGAACAGTGGTTCTCAAATGTGGTCCCCAAACCAGTAGCAACATTATACTCTGGGAACTTGTTACAAAGGTGAATTTCAAACCCCAGGCCTGACTTATTGAATCAGGACCTGGGTAGTGACTGGAGGAGGTCAGCAATCATGATTTTAATGAGTCTCAGGTGATTAGAATTATTCCCACCACCAAAGTATCAATAATCTACACTATTGTTTCTTCACCCTTTGTTACCTCACCATGCCCCACCCCCACCTCCAGCAATCTCATTTCTGCAAATTAGATTCCCAAGATTTGTTTTGGTTTTGTTTATTACTTTGCTTAAGTTTGAGAACCACTTTTCTGAATTTCAAAATTTCTCTTTCATTTCAGTTCACAAGATAAACAAGTCAATATAGAGGAAGGCTAACGAAGGTCAATTTTAATGGGAAAAATAGTGATGTAAGTCAAAGATTTGGCAAGTAAGTGTGTAATGCAGACTGCCAAGAAGAAAACTCTCATTCACTTATCACTTACCCAAGCACCACTCACATCTGAGTCAGAAAAAGTGAGTATAAAAATGACTGAAACAGTTCATCTCTCCAAAACTCACTGACTTTTTAAGCTTGATCAAAGAAACTCGCTGACTTGCTTTCCAAAGAAGCAAGACCTTTGCACATAGCCAGAGAGAGCAGATCTAACTGGAAACCTTCACTCTTTAGTGTACAGCAGTATTCTGCACTTTATATAAGTGAGTTAAGACATGTCAGCTATTTAAAGGCCACCTGGATTTACCCTCAGCTTACCTGGGGTAATTTTGCTTGCCTGCGTCAGTAGTTCTTCTCTATCAGATTCTCCTGGAGGCCTTGTTAACAGAGTTTGCAGATTTCCCTCCTTCCACCCTACCCAGTTCTTTATTTTGATAGTCTGGATCCTTTGCATTTGTGACAGGTTCCCAGTGATGCTATGGTTACTGATTGGAAATCACACTCTGGAAACTAGTGACTGTACCTATCCTAAGGCTCTAAGTCCTCTCTCCTTCAGATAGCATTTTCAAACTGCTAAGGAGCTGCTGGACTTTACCCAGAGGCTGGCCTGAAGGAGTAGTAGGTGAGGAAAGGTATACAGGGGTACTGGCAATAGCAAGTTTTCATTTGGGGAGAGCCACCTCTGAAAAACAGAAACACAGTTTAATCAGAGCCATAATTGGTACATTGCATAAGTATTTTCATTTACTCTGCTGCATCTCATTTTACTCTGAAGAGACATCTACTGCAGACAGCTTTTAAAGGAAAAATTTTCTAATTAGAGAATACTTTATAAGTGTAATCAATTTTGGCTTATGGGAATGCTTTTATAGAAATCAAAATGCATACTGACATCAACACACAAATATTACAGAAACAAACATTATGCAATTTATAAGGTATTTGTTAATATTCTAATTTACTATTTTCAGCATCTCTTTCAGGAAAGAGCTGATACTTTCTCTGTGAAGACTCAGTGTTCCTATTAGTAAAATGACCCAAAGGCAGTAGAATAGTTAGTACAACCTGTCTTCTTCACTCAGCTCCTAATTACATAAATAACTAAATAACATTCATTAAGTTTGCAGATGACATCAGGCTAAGAAAGAAATTGCCCCAAAGGAAAGAAAAAGCTTAGATACAGCATGACCTTTATAATTTGGAGCAAAGGAAAGAAAATCTAAAAACATTATCCAAGCAAGATACTACATTTAAAGAGAAAGTCCAAATTGCAAGATAAAAAAGGTCAATATACATGCAAATTTGTCACTTATTGTTTCATTTATTTAGCAATTAATTATTAAACACCTTTTATGTGTTAAAATCTGTGGACAGAGTGGTGAGTATAGGAGTAGAGAGAAAATTTTCCTCTACCCTTCTGGGTTCTTTTTTTTTTAAAGATTTATTTATTTATGCATACAAGCACTGGGGTACAGGCCAGAGGTGTGGGGGGTGAGAGGATTCACCACAGACAGAGCAGG
>JAGFMF010011688.1:1576845-1690045 GCA_019455555.1 Galemys pyrenaicus
TCTGCTGCGCCATGTGGGTCCCCTCCCTGGCCGGCAGCAGGGATCGAACTCTGCTGCAGTAACTGCGGTTTGCTTCATAGTGCGTTGCTTAACCCACTGCGCCACCAGGGAGGCCCCCTTCTGGGTTCTTCTCTGGCTAATCAAGCTATCAAATTGACACCAGACAGATTTATAGGAGAAAGGAACCAACCAATTCAATCATACATGTAGTGAAAATCTTATTGGATATAGATTTTAAAGTCGGTAGGGAAAAATGAGGATGTTTTCTTCAGATAAGGAATGGGATAGGCCCCTCAGGCCCTCAAGGAGGAGAGAGACTCACAAGACAAAGAGTGGTTCATGTGACAAAGTTCAGATACTCTGTAATTACATGTTTGTCTTTTCATATAGATATGTTTCTCTGATATAATGTCTATTTTTGATAAAAATTCTGAGTAATACACCCAACTTGTATTCTAGGTAATTAAGGAAGTGATAAAGTTTCCATGAGCCTATAGGGCCTAAATTGATTTCTGCTTGAAATAATCCAAATCATAATAATCACCAAAGTGATATGTTTTAGGAAATCCTGTTCTGATTATCTTGGGGAGTCCTATCCTTCATGAACAAAATAGGCATTGTCCTTTGTTCATAGGTTCACAGGTAAGAGTGGAGAGAGTTAACAGGTAAGCAGGTAATAAAAGAAATCCAAAAACTTATAAGTGGTTTGAAAGAAAAGAAGAGAATAACATGAAAAAGAACAGCTTTGTATGTGAAGAAGGAATCTTTTGGGTAGGGCTTCTCTGAGGAGGTGACAAAAACTAGAATAGAAAAGAGGAGAAGCAATCAGCTTTGGGGAGAAAACTATTCCAGACAGAAAGGACTGTTTCAGGAGGAATGAATATTCTAGAATCTCCTGTACAGAAGAAATCTTGGTGTATTTGAGGAACTGAAAGATCAGTAAACCAAAGGGAGAGCATCGAGATGATGTAGGAGAGCAGTTATCCAGGTAGACATGTGTCACCAGCATGAATAGCTAGCAAACACTGTCTGCAACGTTGTGTAGGTCATAAGGTCTTTGTCACACCTAGCCAACTATGCAGTTGCAAAATGAAGCAGCCATACACAGAAGTTCCCTGCATGCTTATAACTGTACTCCAAAACACTTCATTTACAAAAACAGGCAGTGGCTGGCCTTTGCCTTCAGGCCAAATTCTTTTCAGGTGCCAATCCCTGAAAAAAATAAAAGCAGGTACAAGATTGGACTAGGAAGTGTAAATAGAAACAGGAAATTCATCATCTAAATGAATCAGCATTAGTCAGACCATCACTCAATAAAATGCCTTCCTTGAGCTCCACACTTAAAATATGAGTGTAGAATAAGACAAAACATGTACAAGTTCTAAAATAGTGATGATGGTAGCTTCAGAAAACTCTGAACAACTGAAAATTTTAAGTGAATTGATTTATACAACTTTAACAACAGAGAAAAGGCAATAAAATAGTTTTCTTGTGTTTAAAATGTTATTTTACTGAGGATGTATCCAACTGTTATCCATGTTCATTCCGTGGAAAAACATGAGAATCAAAGGAAAGGAAATGCGAGAAGTAAGAAGGAAATGGAATTGGAAGAGCACAGTGGCCTGACAAGCTGAACACTTGTAAACAATGATCCCTGCAGGCTCTGTTCCCTATTTCTGTGCAAACAAGTCTATTCAGGAGTCAAGGAACATTTTCATCAATGTGTCTTAGGCATACCACTGTTCAAAGTGGCACCATATTGTACAATTTTGTCAAGTGAGTAGTTGCCTCATAATTCATCATCTTTTAGACACCACATTTTTCTTTTTTAAAAGAAACCAGCCTGTCTCAATCAATTACTATCCACCAGGGGTACCTAGCTCTTCACATGCATTCCTGTGTTGTCTTCACAGTGATTCTGTCAGGTCAATATTATTCTAATCTTTATCTTACAAACAAATGAGTCCTTGCTATTATTTTCCACAACAACTTGTACTTAAGGATGATAAGGAATTTTTCCAAGGCCAAGTAATAAATAAATGGTAGATCCAATTTATATTATTTTAAAGTGGGTACATTAAATGAGGAACAGCTGTATTTGCATTTTTTTAAATAGAAATGAGAACTAGAAATCATAAAATCTCCACATTGAGTTCTAAGGGTCAAAGTTTAGAGGGAATTAAATTATAGCCAATTTAGCTCATCATAGCTCTGTGAACGTTTCCAGAAGATCGATAATTTCTTTGTATTGTCTTTTAGTGTGTGAACATTATTATATAAAGAGTCTTGAGTTTTGGAATCAAAGATTTAGATTCATTTTTAAAACTATCTTAGTATTTTTTGTAATAAGTAAGATTTTTCATTTCTTTCAACATAAAAAGCAATGTTGTTTTATGATTTTCCTCTACTTCCAATATCTGAAATATTTGTGAGTCTATTTCTTACCTTGACTCCTACTTCCTTAGGTGCTTATATCATTTTACTATAAGGTGCTCATTTCTCACCAATGACCTTGGATGAAGATCATTCAGAGAAGACTAAAGTTTATTTCTGCCCATTGATTGGCACCACCAATTTAAGGCCACTTCAGACAATATTCACAGCCAGAGTTTTATTGAACTGCAAATCTGCATCAGGATCAACTTTCTGTGAGATCTCAGTGATACATTTCCCTCCTTCCACAATCCTTGCTGTAGCGGTAAATATTCCTGCCTTCTCTTGGAGGAAGGTGAGAGGTGAAGAGTCCTAGTTTACCCTTTCATTTTGAGATCACAGCATTGAGAGGGGAAGGCTCTACTATTACATTTCCTGTCTTGGGCTTTATCTCTTTGCCTCAGGTTTGAAGTCAGCTGAACAAACCTACTATGGGTTAGAATTGTTCTCAAGGTGAAATGGCTTGAGGGGTTGTCTTACCACTCTGAACCCCACCTTCACTTAACTTTGGCCTAATAATTCTGTTGGCTTACCTGTTCTTCAGCATTTAGGATTGCAGTTGAGTAAGTATTGTCCTTATTCAAGGAGAGTTCTGTTACTTATCTTGACTCTTGGGAGGTGATCTTTAAGCTCTCAGAATGCACTACATGAAAAGAGTGTCTTGGTTTACCTGAGGTCCTTGAGTTATACCAAGTCTCATAACATGTTTTAGGGTGGGAACTGTGGTTCGCTCAGTACCAACCCTGAAGGGGGCTACTATGCAGTCAGCCATGTCTAAGTAACTGAGTGCCAATAAAAGGTTCAAGTGAGATGCTCTGGTTGGAAATAGTCTTTGCATGTTGTCACACATCATTCTGAGGGAAGCTCCCACAGTCCATGACTCAGCTAGGAGAGGACAGTGGAAGCTTCGTGTGTGGATCTTCCTTCAACTCTGTCCCATGTGTTTCTGTTCTTGGTGGATTTCAATCTGTATCTTTCTGCTTTAATAAACAATAGCGGCAAGTATATCAGCTTTCAGTGGGTTCTGTGAGTACTTCTAGTAAATTATCAAACCTGTGGGTATTTTGGGAAGCCAAAATTTGCAATTAGTATTAGAAGTAAGGGCGATCCCCAACTCTACAATTGTTTTCAGTACAAAGCTGTTCTTTTCAGTGGAAAGGTAGTCCCATGACTAGACAGTCATGTAACTAGACATGGAATGATAAGGAAATGCAGCATATTCCTCACAGTAGTCTATGTTTACATATGCAACTAATTACTTAAGTTAAGCATTATGATTAAACTAAGTTTAATCAAAATGTTAGGACAGGCTTTTATGAATTTCTAAATTAGTAAAATGCATATTAGATGACTTCTCAACAAAGTAAATATTAAATGGGTAAGTATATGTAAATGTAACATATGTGTATATGGCCATGTGTGGATGAATACACATGACTGGCAAGATAACAGTGGATTAGGTTTTAAGAGATGTCGGTTTTACTTATAGCTATGATTTTGCTAATTTCCAGAAAAGTCACCTTTGGTGATTTGCTTATCTACTTTGAGTCTATTTCCTCATACTCACCGAGGTAGGTCAGGAACACTTGCTACCAGGAAAGCTTTTGGAAATTGATGGGCATTTTTGGTTGTCATACAGTTAAGAGTGAAATGGCATTTAGAAGAGAGCCAGAGACTTTAAATGTTCCTCCAAGACATGGCATAGTACTGCCAAACAAATAATTATTTCTTATTTCAAACAATTTTTGGATGTTTAACCAGATATCATTCATTTAGGTAAAACATCTACTTATAATTATATGAGCTTAGAAGCAAACTCTATTTAAAATACATAAAATACCATATGTTTTTGTATGATTTTAATGCCCATAGAATTTTTCAGATTTACAACCACTATGTAAACTGAGGGCATATTGCAAATTGCCTTATTTGGCACTTTCCTAGCAAGGTTGTTTGTGTGTTTAAGTCACTGAGACCACCCACCTGCATGAATCCACCTGTATGACTGTCATTTGTGGGGCAGATGGCTTCACTAGGTCTCCCAGTGTGGTCCCAAGCCAAATATTTATGTATTGAAATGTGAGTTTTTAGTATAAATCATGCTTGCTCATTTCTTTTCTGTATTTCCATTCATGCATTATCATTTTTAAAAATTATGTGTGGACCTCCATGATGGTGGTCCAGGGGTTAAGTCTCAGCACTATGAAGCTATCCACACCCACTGCAGCATGAATTCCATCTCCTGCCAGGGAGCGAACCCACATGGCACAGCAGACCTCTCCTGTCTCACCTGCTGCTCCCCTCAGCAGTGTGCTTCAGTCGATCTGTCTGTTCTGCTCCCCACTCTGTCTCTGGTGAATCCTCTCACCTCCCACAACTTTGGCCTGTACCCCAGCTCTTGTATGCAGAAATAAAGAAATCTTTTAAAAAATAAATAAAAATAAAAATTATGTGTATATATATTCCATTTCTGTGTGGATTCTGAAAGAGGATGCATATCTTAACTCAAAGGATTCCAGCCTGGGTGCCTACCTGCAGTGATGAGGCTGTAACCTAGATACCAACTGCTAGTGACTATTGCCCAGAAAGATGGAGGTGGTAATGAACTTGGTTTTTGACCAGTTGGGTTTGAAGGATAGATACGAATATATCCATGTGTAGATGTATAACAAGCTACTAGGAATTTCCCAGATTATCTGTCACTTCTCTATTACATTCTCCTCCTGTGAAAAAGGTGCTCTTCTCTATCACAAATGAAAGGTTACATATAGCCCTGTGGTTAAGAGCTCATGCTCTGGACCCAGCTGGCCTAGAATCAAACACTAGCTCTGCCACTCTTTAACTGTATGACCTGGGGTGAGTGATTGGCTTTCTCTAAGTCTTGGTTTTCTTATCTACAAAATGGTGATAATGAAAGCATCTTCTGTATATTGCTGTTTTGACAAATAATTGAGTACTTGGCATATTCTAAGTGCCTAAAATGTTACCTGTTATTAAACCAAATGATCTACCATTCTACAAATATACCCCAACCTTTTTTTTTTTTAATTAGTCATTTGTCCCTGCTGCTGTTCTTTGTTTAGAATGCTTTCCTACCCTGACACAACAAATACCCAGCGGATTCATTTCTATAGTTCTCCCTAATCAAGATCTTGCAATCCTTCTTGGACTTCAGGGTTGGGATTTGGAATTATTCCTGTGATTGGAAGAGTCTGATCATTCACTATGATGATTAAACAAAATCTTGGCTCACGTAGAAGGGGAAATCCAGTTTTAACTCTATAACAGAAAATAGTGTGATTCTGTGAGGCTTTCCTAATGTGTTTGAATAAAGGGATAACATAGCATAGTACTTGCCAAAATATAAGCTTTATTGAGTATAAAAAGGAGAAACAAAAGCTTGAGAAACCCAAACAAATTTGGTGATGTCGCACGAAATTTTCTTTTCTTTTTTTTTTAATTGTGGGCAGTTCAGTACTTTTTCCTTGACACTTCTATTCTGGATTTCTATTTGGCAGTATTTTTCCAGGTAAGAAGAAGTGACACCAGCCAGTTCTTCCATGCTACCTTCTACCCACGCTTTGTTTTGGCAAATGTAACTTGCCTGGGAGCTGCAGAAATGTTGCTCTGCACAGCCTTGATGCCAAATTGGAAGGGACATTGTTCTCTGTAAAATTAAGATAAGAGTTCAGGAGGGCCAATCTGTGTCAAAATATGGTTTTAACAATTTTTTTTTAAGTTAACCGACAGTAGTTCAATGTCATTTTTTGGGTTTCTACTTACCGTAGCATCTTTCTTTTGTTTTAGAACAGTTCCTATAGCAATATAATGAAAATAACCTTTATTTTTTTTTTTCAGCCACAGAGACACCTATAAATTATTCCTTACCCTAGTTACCTTTCAGCACATATGAAAGCCAGTGCTTGCTTTGCCCCAATAAATCAAAGCTTCAAAAAGGGCAAGGCAGCTAATCAGAGACTGCAGTTTCCACTAACTAGACAATGAAATCCTGTGTCTGTCATCTTTGGACTTAATAAGAGATAAAGTGGCACTTTACACAAAGTTTCCAAACCAGGTCAGGAAAGAGTCAGGACATAGAATGGATTTGTAAGCCTGATCATTATATTCTTCTAAGAAGGTATAATCCAATAAAGATTGAGTTTTCATCTACTTTTTACAACCCAAGTAAATGTCTTCCATGCAATTCCAGTAGGACCAAAGACTTAATCACTTTACTTTTGAAAAATATATTTTCAAAAATAAATATGTTTGAGCTGGTATTAGTAAAGGAAATCATTCTGAGAGGAACTGATATTGGAAGTAAACTTTGAAGGCTATAGAACAATTTTTTTTTTTAAAGATTTATTTATTTATGCATACAAGAGCTAGGGTACAGGCCAGAGGTGTGGGAAGGTGAGAGGATTCGCCACAGACAGCGGGGAGCAGAACAGGCAGATCAACTGAAGTACACTGCTGAGGGGAGCAGCGGGCGAGGCAGGAGAGGTCTGCCGCACCATGTGGGTCCCCTCCCTGGCCGGCAGCAGGGATCGAACTCATGCTGCAGTGGCTGCGGTTTGCTTCATAGTGAGTTGCTTAACCCACTGCGCCACCAGGGAGGCCCTGAAGGCTATAGAACAATTTAATAGATGCATAAACATTTTAAAGAATGGGTTGACTCAAATCAATTATGCCTTATTGATCCAACTTTTATAGTTTTCCAATATTAATGTCCCCAATAGAATAAGTAATGAAGCTAACACATTGAATGCATGCATTCTCTACAGGAGGTGTCATGCTAACCACAGGTTGAGAAGATGGATACAATATCAGAACTACCCTCAAGGAGCTCTCGTGATATTTAATTTTATTTCACAAAATAAAACACAAGAATCATTACAAATTGATCCTGAAGGTCACTTGGAAGCGCTACATAAAAGTTTTGCTTCAGAGCAATTTTCTCTGTAAAATAAAGTTGAATGACCTAAGATACAGAGAAGATAGCTTTTCTAGGACAGACTGTAGCTGCAAAACCCAGCTGAATCCAATAAACTTTCAACATAACCACACTCATAAACTTAGGAATTCTTCATAACTTCATGAAAACAAAAAAGAAAAAAAATTGGTTAATACTTGCTGCGGTACCTCTGTAAAGCATGAATAATCAAAAATATAAACGTATTTCAAGTCTCACCTTTAACCCAAACAGGGCTAACATCTGGGATTTCTGACCTGAGTCTATGAATATGATGAACCAGGAAATTTCCTGGAGCAATTTCATTTTAAAGGAAGATAATTCTGCTCATGAACTTGGTTCAAAAATAGCATTTTAGTCTATGGTACTTAAAACATTTTAGGTTCAACTGGACTGGTATGTAAACTTCAAATTTAAAAACAACTGATAGAACAATTTTTACTAAAAAAACAATTATAGGCATGGGGGTACAGGGAAACCCTGCTTTGGGGTCCATGTCACAAAGTGCAACACAAAATGGAAAGAATCAACAGTCTTCCTACTTCTATATCCTACACTGTGGACCTTTGTTTTATTGAACTTTCTGAGGCTATTGTGCACCACTGGTCACGTCCAGGAAGGAGAAGGATTCGACTTCTCACATTAAAGCCCCTCCTATAATAGCACAAGCTGCTCCAAGATTAGGTCCCAATTCATTTCAAGAGTATGCTGAAAAGGGGCCTCCCTGGTGGTGCAAGGGGTTGAGTGCCATGCTGTGGATCTTCTGCAGCTACTGCAGCCAGTTCTATCCCAGCCAAGGAGGGAACCTACATGGCACAGCAGACCTCTTGCCTCACCCACTGCTCCCCTCAGCAGTGTATTTCAGTGGATCCACCTGTTCTGCCTCCCACTTCGTCTCTGGTGAATTTTTTCATCCCTTGCATCTCTGGCCTGTACCCCAGCTCTTGTATGCATAAATAGGTAAAAAATTATTCTGTAAGAAGAAAAGTGCTCACTTATCTGAAATTTAGAAATGTATTCAATACCTTCTTTCCCATCTGTGATGCTTCTGGTTGAATGCTCATATTTTATGCTGTTGTGACCCCATAGCATAATGCTGAACATAAGAGGAAGCAAAAAATACACAAGAGAATTAAGAATATAAGGGAATAGGGTTTACTTGCCAGGAAGACTCTGCACTGTTCTCCTGGGAACCAGTGACACTGAACAACAGATTCCTGGTACATTTGGAAATTACATAAAAGGTAAATTGAACTTGAGTCTAGAGGACATCCCTGTAGGAGGCTTGGTCAGAAACTTCTGGGTTGGAGTCCTTCCATCATTTAAAGATTTTTGTAAAATCTTTTCTGTTGGCAAGAGAAGACTGAAGAAGAACTCATTTTAAAAGGCCTATGTGAAAATGCTTAGAATGGGTTTACCTTCACTACGTTAGATGAAAGCTGACTGTAGACAGAAAAGTATCTTATTGTATTTTGAATGGTCTTCAAAAATAATTAAACACAGAATAGAAAAAAGCAGTTTCTTAGTTACTTGGTCCAGACAGTTCTAGATATTCTATGATAGTTTTTTTTTGGAATTGGAAAGCATCTTCTTTTTTGCAATAATAGGTTTTCTTTTCGCCTTCTCAATCTATCTATTGCTCTGCAAACAGATTAATTTTACTAACGTATCACTTTTTTTTCATGTCATCCTCCTGTTAGGACTCTGGAGAATACATTTTATAGGCAATGGGAAGGGGGACTGGCAGAGAACACATTCATAGGATAATAACTATGGTTAAAATACATTATGCTCGGTGTACTGGGCATTGTTTGAACACCATGCATGCAGTAACCCTGCAGTACTCAAAAAGCACTCTCCCCCCAAAAATCCCCACAGGATAAAATTTTTGGTTTTGTTTTAAAGACACAGGATTTCGGAACGACCTCAAGATTATACAGGTAACATTTCAAGCCTGGCAGTTTGACTCTAGGCCCCTCTCACCTCTAACCATTGCATCTGAATGCTAGATCCTAAGGCTCTCTGGGGCTCATACAAAAAAGGAGCGCCACCCCTGAGAAGTCAAAAGGAGTAAGAGTCTATGGTTTTGTTTAGGCTTCCACAACCAAGAAAGACTATCTTATCTTACCATTCATCATCCTGTCTCAATTCCTCCACAGCTAGCCAAATGTTTTCTTTTAAAATGCTGTTCTTTCTGAGTACTACTGTCTCTCCAAATTACAGCCATCACTTACAGCCCACCACCAGCCTGCCTCATCTGAAAGAAGACAACTTCTCCAACCACATTTCCTGGGAGGGACCACTGTGTGTCCCCATGGCTGCTGGGGTCCACACCAGTGGTTTGTATCGCTGCTTTGCAGGGTTCTTTCAGCATGTGCCTTTCTCACCTCCGTTCTAAATTTTAGTCCTATAAAAGGAAGGTTTAATGACAGTACACATTTCAGAAGCACTTTATTGACTGTATAGAGAAAACAACCAGCAAATGTTCCACTGGCAGCAGCCTTTATTTAGAGGACATCCTTGGCTTGATAGAATAAAACACAGGAACAAATAAACACAAGTATTAAAACAGGCTCTTCAAAAATTGTCTCAAACAATTATCACAGGGTTGGAAAGATACACAGGAAATGTGTTTTATTGATCAAGTCCTCTCTGTTGCCTCTAGTGATTTCTAACATACATTTCCAATTTACCGTTGATCTCTTTTTAAGAATTAAAAATATATTTTGACTTGTTTTTCTCTTCATATTACAATAAAGCATCTTCAGCCTATGCTAGATGGGAAAGAACCTTCACTACTTTTTCTTTCTTCTTGACATCATCATGTCTAGATTTAATTGAATTGAAATATAATATTTTATTTCAACTCCTTAGGCACCTTATTTTATTTCAAACATTCTTTGTTAGTATCTGGGGGGGTAGGAATGGAAGAACTATGCTTGAGTATATTTTTTCAGCATGTATGAGTGCATGGTGTACTTTCTGAGTCCAAGATGGATTATGGAACTTAACCCTATGATGACTAAGCTACAAATTCATCCCTCCTCCTATAAGGAAAAAGTTTCTCATGAAGAGGCCATCCAAATACCAATCCTTAAGTCTTTATTCTGAAAGGGAGTACAGAAGTAATCAAGATTGGCACTTCGAGCTCCTTTTCCTAGAAATGGTAGTGCCTAGGGATGAGGGATGAGGAGTGGGTGGGAAAGGTAAAGGGAGTTAGTTATGTATGAGTTAGAGAGATCTGTTTTTTGTTCTATAGCACTTGTTTCCTACGAATGACTGAGGAAATACAGATTCTTATTTTCTGGGTACTTTTAAAGTGCTTTGTGTCTGCAGCTACTCTCTCAGCTTAAGTCTGCAGAAAACCTGCCATGGCCTGGAGGGTTCTGGGCAGAAATATTGAGCTCTATTTTTCTTGAGTCTAAGAGAGGTTAGCCCAGAAAAATGCAAATAAACAATCTACTGTTAAAACTTTTAAATTAGGTTACCCCCTTATGATGTTCCTAATTTGGGTCTTTTGGAGGGCTACTTTGAAATTTGCAACCAATACTCTAATAGAATGTGTATAAGCAAATTTTAGCCATAAATTTTTTTTTTTCCCTCCAAAGCAATAAAGTGAGGGAAAAGTTTTAACCCATAAAATCCTAGAAGAGAATTAAAATGTTAAAAAGCTTTCTAGATAGAAACTAACCAGGTTGTATATAACAATAGAAAACTATGAATAATGAAAATGCTGTAATCTTGTCTGAAATTCGCATTTTGATCAGAAAGGTTGTGGAAAGTCACAGGCAGAACCAAGACACCAATCCTGCACTCTGCTGAGTGCAACAAGTTTTCAAAGGCCCCTGTATAAATGAGTTTCTTAATTTTCCTAGGACAGGATTAAGAACTAATTAGAATGAAAGGGAAGCCATATTATTAAAAGAATAGTATAGTTACATGTTGGATGCTTTTGAAAATGTGTGTGTCACTCAGTAGTTTTTTTAAAGCTAGAGAACTTACCTCTTAAAAGAACTTATTTCTGTGAGAAGGATAGTCAGACCCGAAATATTCAGAACAGGCCTTCCTAAGATGTGTCTTTGGCATGTAGATTATTTTGAGTTCAATTTAGTTCGTGCAGGCTCAGGGGAAACTGTTACCACTCTCTCAACCACCTAGATGAATAAAAATTGGAGGTACTACCTGGAATTAGGATTTCTACCAGAAATAACCTTTGTATCAGAGAAACCCACCTGTCTGAATAGGAGAACAGATCAGCATGGAGCATCTGGTCTTTGTCATGAGTCACCCTCTCTGTATCTTGTGTGTTCCCTTCTGTCTCCTTCAATTCCCAGGCCTCTTTCCAGATTCTTAGCTCATTTTGCCTCTTCATTTTAAAATTCACTTCTATGTAGATTCTCCTTTTGTATGTAATTACATTTGTTCTTTTTTAACTACTAATTTGTCTGAGGTTGATTTGACTGCTTCACTTATCCAAGAACCCTGAGGCAGAAGGTGAAATTTTCCCTCCTCCTTGACACATGTAACTCTCCTCATGCTTCACCCATTAAGAAATGATGATGAGCTTTGATTCAAAGATGAAATATTAAAGCATCTCCTGGGGCAAACAGGGAGAAATTATTGTATTAAGCTACGCTGAGAGTTCTGGGCTATTTAAAGTGATGTAGGGATTGTAGAACTCTAAGGTAAACAATTAGTGGGAGCTACCCCTCTGGTGTGTGTGATAAAGGTTAATATATTTTTAACTACAGACTACATGCCTACAATCCTGGATTCCAGTGAAATGTGGACCCCATTAATCATTACTATAAAAAACAAAAATGGAAACAAAAACAAATATTCAAGGGACAACAACTAGGTTGTTATATCTATCATGCAAAACAATTTAGAGTTGTTAGCACCTTTTACAACAGAGGCTATTGATAGGCCTTAATTATCAGAGAGGTTAGTGCAACACCAATTACTTGAGTGCCTGATTCTAGTTGGATTTACTGTAATAAATGGAATCAAAAGGTTTTGCCAATATGGGGGAAACCTTGTACAATTACTTTTGAGAAAATAAGATTGTGGTTTTTACTCAGTCTATTCATCTTCAGTAATGTGCATCCACTGTCAATCTTTTTTTTTTTTTTTAAAGATTTATTTGGAACTCAAATGTCTTGACCATATTGGGTAACATATAGACACACCCTTTACACTCTGTTTAGACATTCCTGTCTAAACTAGTACACCCATCATCCTCCCTTTCTTTCTCCCATTGTACTCCCTTTCAGAAATTATACTATATTTATAATGAAACAGTATTTTTATAATAAAATATAATGCTTTTCTGTCTACTCTCCATGAAAATGTAAGCTTGTTGATGCCAGGGATTTTGTTTGATTCATTCTATCTATAGTATCCATAGCTATGTCTGCCATGTAGAAGATATTTAGTAAGTTAAAACACCTTGGAGATCAGATTGTCAAAATGAATGGTCAAAAGAAATTTTCAGTACTATAATTATAGAAGGTGAGGGTAAGCTCAGAGAATCACTTAGTTAAATGATATGTGATTTAATAATAACTTAATTGATTCAAGCTTTTAATATGAAAATTTGTTTTTCTATGCTTCTGTTAATAGAAAGCCTCTTAATAGTTTATCAATATTCCTTGGTACCACTATCAAGGAATGCTACTGAATACATTCTGGACTGTATTTACAAAACAAGCGAATGTGGAACAAATTCCAAGGGCCAACTCTAGGATCGTACAACTTGTTTCTATTTCCTCTAGCCTTCCTAATGTGATTTAACTAAATTTAAATCTCTTTATACTAGACATCTCTGCCCCTTTGTCTCTCAAAGAAACACACACACACACATACACAGAGAAGAGAGATTGGTGAGAAAAGGAAAGATGCAACTCTATTTACACACAAGAAATAGAAAGGCTGCCATTTGCTTTCTTTCCCCCCAAAGTAGACACTTGCAGGTTCAGACATGTTACCCTTCATATTTACCTTGTAACCAGATGTTAAAAGCTCACTTTTGATACTGCTTCAGCTGTGTTTGAGCCTCCCTTCCTGCCCCTGGGAAAATAAATGGAGATCTGTTAAGACAGTTTCTCACCAGTTCAAGATTTTAAGTCGCAGAAAAGGTAGAAATCTGCGTGCGTGTGACCTCCACCCCTCTGTGCCCATGTAAACAGAAAAGAGGTAAGTGTGGCCTCTTTGATGATTCTCCCAGACAGAGGTGAAGGGGGTCAAACTGCACTGGGACAAGCCTATGTTACCCACTGTAAGGGTTTGTGCTCACTCCTGTGCATAATAACAAAACAATCACCAAATTTTTATGTATCCAAACATTTTTAATGGGTGAGAGCTTCAAAGCAAATAGAGAGAGGGAGAGAGGAACAGGGGTGTGAAGGATTTCAAAATATGGACTCTGGATGAAACTCTGAAATCAACCATCTCCTCAGGGGCAAACTTTCAGCCAAACAGGCAGTATCCAAAATAGTGGCCCAAGGCCTAGGAAAAGAGCAGGCAGGGAAACAAATTCAAGACAATCACTCTGCAGGAAATATAATGCTGCACAGGGCCCAAAGGGCTGGGAGAGGAGAGAACCAAAGTTCAAAATGTACTGCCCAAGCTGAATCCACCAGGATGTCAAGATAGTGCTTCCTGCCAACTGCTGAGGTCCGAAAAAGAGCCACGGGTGGGGACTAGCTGAAGGGGCACACATGGGAACTGAGCAGAAGGACATCTCCCCACTATCCCCCACGGGCAGCAGTGCCAAAGGAAGAATGTTAGTGGGCAGAACAAGGGGAATTCTGGGGCCCCCCAAATTGCATGCTCTAAATGGATTCTGCCATCTGCTGCATAAACACAAAGCATCCTTAGTGTAAAAGAACTTTAATAGAGTAGTGTGCATACAGAGTGAAGAAAAGACAATAGTTTCCCAATAAACCACTATTCCTTTGTGAGTAAATGCCCAGCCAAACAGGGTTGATGCAAAGCTGGGTTGCTGAGTCCTGAAAACTTGCCACAAGTCTAAGGCATTTTCCAGTAGGGAACCATAAGAAAAGGGCAGAAGAGGCCAGGCAAGTCTGGAATGAAAGGAGAAAAAAAAAAAAAAAGTAAAGTACAAATCAAGTTAAAGGCCTCCATTGTCTACTTCTCCCCAGGTATTCTAACCATCTATACATGTCTTGACTCCTCCAAGCCTCTTCCAAGTCTCCTTAGCTTCTCCACACCTCTCAGCCGCACGCTTCATTAGGTGGACAGGGAACAGGGAATCTTCCCTTTTCATAGAGATCCTCTGTAGCAGAACCAGAAATGAGAGACCCAAAGTAGGAGACCCCTTTCTTGCCCACCAGCTCAGTCTTTTCAAGTCTATCCTGATGCTCCATTCCACCCCTGGGTTCCACCTGTCCCTGTTCAAGTAGTCAGAAGGAATGATGAGACACACAGCTCTTACGTAACTGCATTTGCCTCAGTTTTACTTAGAGGCACATAGTTAGTAAATTGGAATATTCCTCCAGCTAGATTTTGCTGAATAGTAATAATCTTTTGAATCATATGCACCTTCACTATCTAAACCATTAACATGGTAACATCTTTCTTTTCTAGAGAAAGGAAAAGTATCTCAGAAGAAAACTCTATTTTATGCATAGATTGAACCTTGTTTCATCTAATTTATTCCAATGTCAAACTGTAGAAATATTCACACACAAAGGTATTTTCCAAGAAGGAATTCACCAGGCCCCATGCCATAAAAATACCCAGATTTTGTAATGATTGTGTCATTGAAAATTGTCAGGGTAGAGGAAAATCTTCCACCCCTCAGGTTTTTCTTGGGCTATGCAAGTAAGCAAAAATGAAACGGGGTAGGAAGGGGGATGAGAAGGCACCATGCAGAGTTAGGAATCCACATGTACACACGTTGTTTGACCAGTGGACTTACTTGCTCTGAGTTAACTTCCTAGTCCAGGAGAAGCCTAGAAGAGTGATGCATGCCATTCCTGTCAGAGACTGAGATATCCCAGGAGTGAAGTGCTCTAAATTCAGATGCCAGGGGAGGGGAACTGCCAGGGACACAGGGTACCATAAAACTGACAGAAGTTGTTAACTGCCTGGAGTGAAGGCCTGTTCACTAATAATTAACTGTCTTTGTTTAACTCACTATAAAATAGCCAGTTAGAGATGAAGTGTTAGAACAATTTTCTTTGGAGCATGATATCCTGTGTTCTCAGATTAGCTTGCTGATCTAATATATTAAAGACTTAATCCCTGTCCTTTGTCTTTTAGCTTGACAATTGTGACAGGCAATAAAGGATCTGGTATTTCTTGGCAATAAAACAAGTCAGTAAAAGAAAAATTAAACAATTTAGCATTGTATACTGGGAATTACAATGATTATGCACAGTCCACACTGGTTAGGGAGAAAAGTGCATAAATCATGAGTTGAGGTCCCAAGGAGAAGGGAAGGGGAAGGCTTCATATGACAAAGAGGGGGTGACTTCATCTTCTTGAACATGACCAGTTAGGTCAGTAACAAAAATACTCAAGAGCCAGAGAGAAGTATCCTGAGGAGACCAGTTCTGAGAATCTTGGGCAGAGCTGCATCTTCTCCAACTAGAGAAAACACCTAATCTCCTTTCTCAGTCCACAGCTGGTGTCTATTTCTACAGCCATGGCAACATCCAGACATTTTTGGTTTTCACAACTGAGGGAGGTACTACTGGCATCTGACTGGGCAGAGGTCTTGGATGCTGCTAAACATGCCCGAATGGGCTGAAGGGGCCAGAATATGTCACTCCAAAATATGTCACTTTGGCAAAAGCAGTTAAACAATTGTGAGTTAAACAACTGAGACCAGCAAAGACAGGAAAAACTCTTTACCACCTCATTAACTGCCAAAAACCAAAGTAAAAATTTCCTCTTTCACAAAGGAAATTTACATTTTAAAAGATGGCTCTGTAGCAGGAGAGCTAATCCAGACATAACTCTTATTACCTGAGAAACTCTCATCTGCATGGTAACACTTACCCCATACATTTTCTTCTCCCCCCCCCCCCTTCATTTAAAAGGTCTCCTTAACCCAGAAGCCCAAAAGTCCCAAAGACTGGGGTAGTATATAAATGTCAGTTATCTGGTCACCTCCAGGAGTCTCATTTCTTTGTGAAGCTCCAAAGCTGATGTATGTAAATTAACCCTCTTTTTTTTTTGTTCTGTTAATCTATCTTTTATCAATTTGATTTGAAAGCCCAGTCACTGAAACAAAGAGGCTACAGAGAAAATGATACAGCTCCTGAAAGCACAGGACATACTTCCATACAAAGAATTATCCAGACCAAAATGTAAATAGTGCCAAGGTTGTGAAACCCTGCTTTATATTGACAGACAGAATCCTAAAGCATGAAAAGCCAGCATGGTGTTTGGAAATTTAGTTACTTAAGTGAGGCCAAAGTAATTCTCCTCTGTGGCTGTGTCTTGGACATATCACTAAGAACCTCTATATTTCAAACTGTGCTTAATTCAATGACTCTGCAGGATCCAACAGACTGGTTTGATTCTTATGTCAGTCCACCACTGACAGAATTAAGAGTGCTTGCAGGAGGCCACTAGTTTTAGTCAAACTACAAGGAACACAAAATCACGAAAGTTCTACC
This sequence comes from Galemys pyrenaicus, assembly GCA_019455555.1. Taxonomy (NCBI): domain Eukaryota; kingdom Metazoa; phylum Chordata; class Mammalia; order Eulipotyphla; family Talpidae; genus Galemys; species Galemys pyrenaicus. The sequence goes on from JAGFMF010011688.1 coordinate 1,593,901, forward strand.
AAATCACGATGCCAACTGACACCGGCGTTAAGTGTTAGGCAATTAGGGGATGGAAAACTCAGATTTTTGTGGAATGCGGTATTAGGTAGTTTGTAGACTAGAATTAACATCAGTAGGTTTGGTAAGCAGCAGGAATAACTACAAATCCAGAGCTGTCCTCCAGAGTGTGGCGTGGGAAAGGAGCATGTGGCTGGCTCCCACCCCAGCTTTGATCCTAGGATGTGATTACAAGGCGCAAACCTTCTCTGTAAAATGGGAGCTGGCTTGCGTTTTGCACGGGTCCCTCTAGCCCATCACTCGCATCCAATGGTTTCCTCACCACCTGCTCTGGCACACATGGATTAAGATAAGTCTGAAACAGGATGCCAGTGAGGTATATTTGTGGATTTACAGTAATATTTGTGGAAGGAAATACGGAAAAAAGGGAACACATGCAGGTTTGCAGAAACCTTTAATTTGATAAACACTCATTTAACACACATTTTATTACTGAGCCTCTCCTACTAGGGTGTACAAAATACTCTATTTTTCTTTATATTTGTTGCAAATAAAAATGAGAAGACTTTTAAACATTCATTCCCTAGGATTTACAGCTGTTAACATTCAGTTCCACCAACAAGGTCCCTCACGGAGTTCTGTAAAGGACAGATGGGGCTTCAGCAGCTGGAATCTTTCCAGGTGGTGCTGACACAGCATGTATTTGAATATTTCCCGCTGCAGGAAACAGAGATGTGAGTTCTATACTTATCTCAATGAGCCAACAACCTGCGATGATGACTTTCTCATAGCCTTGGCTTTGCAAAGATTTAAAGTTAACTTTCCTTAGAAATATATGCAAACAAGTAAACTCAAAACTTCAAGGCAACACTCTCCTCTGGAGCTTGGGATCATGACTCTGTAATCGCTGCCCACTGAGCTGACTGCTGGCCTCCAGTGCGCTCCATGCTGAGGAAAGCTGTCAGCCAGGGAGAGGAATGCCTGGCTCCAAGTTACATCTTCAAAAAGGCCACCTGGGAATGAGAGAAAAGCCCACAATGCTTTACTTATATAACATGATGAAACAGTTGAGTGCACATCAAATCAGGATTAGGGAGATCTGATCAATAAGGATGCACACTGATCTGAAAAGAAAAATGACTCTTGGTCAGGCCAGACAAGCCATTTTACAGCAGGCGCCAATTAGTCTTTTTTAATGAACCATGTAATAAAAAATGATTCACATGTACTTTAAAGAAAAAAAAAAAAGTCTTGACATAAAAGCTGTATCATCAGGAAGTAATCCAGTCCTCGTTCCCACTGGTTCAAGTGGTTATTCCAGACCTTCCATGAGCAGAATTCTGAGTCCTGAAGATTCCTGGCATTTCTAGTTCCTCACTACTTATTGTGTAGTTAATTACACTAGCCTCTCTTCAGGTTATGCCAAAGCTTTTTATCATATTCAATTATATTTATTGTACTTGTCAGTAGCAATTAACCTTAAAACTTAGTGTTTAAAAACATTTAATTCATACAGGCCAACACACAAAATACTTTCAGTCTATTTAATAAAGCTCAGATCAAATGAATCCAATATCTCAATATTTTAAATGACAGGGAAACAAACATATTAAAGACTATTATAAATGTTGAGAAATTTTAGTTCTGAGGTGATAGTAAGTTGGGCTGTGCCAATATCAGAAATAGTTCAGAATGTAGCAAAGCGGTAAAGATAGGGACATGGGGGAGCATGAAGAGTTCATCCTAGGTCTTTTGGAGGTGGTGAGAAGTAACAGAAGAAAAACTCTTGGACAGTTGGTTCTTAAGTCTTCAAATGTAGTCAAAGTAGGCATGTATTTAATGATCCCTTTTAAGGAGAAAGGAAAAAGGAAAAGTCGTACAGGGAAGAAAGCATCTGCTTTATGTTCAGTAATTCAGAAGGATGTTACTCTTCATAAGGTGCTCGTAAGAAAGGCACCTGCTGAGTTTCCACATCAACTTCCTGCTGAGATTTTATATCAAGTTTGGCAATGAGAACACCAAAGTTGAAGGAGCAGAAGAAAGGTTAAGATTCCTAAGCAAACTGTAAACACAGAAAACTCATACAAACCTCAAGGGCTTAATATGAAGAATAAATGAAACAATGGTTATGAAAACACTTATGTTTCTCTTCTTTACTCTGTATCTGATAACAGATATTGGAAATCCATGAACATACAAGATGAGAGGGGGCTTGCAGGATTCTTTTCAGACTTGTGGAACAATCACATTAACATCAGACAGATTATTAGGAGAAAAGAATGAATTTAATTACAAATAAATGGAGAAAATCTACATAAATGTAGGTTCTAAAGTCAATGGGGGCAAATGGAGGAACACATCCTGAGCTAGGGAAAGGGATAGGGACCTGGGTTTTAAGGAGAGAGGAGGTAGACTCATATAACAAAGAGAAGGTGACAAAGACCAGATCCTCTATAAGTAAATATTTGCCCCACTATATAGATAGGTTTCTCTGATATAAAGTTTATTTCTGGTAAAAATCCTAATTTTGGGTAATACTATCACAGTCTCCATTCCTTTTGCTAGTTAAGGGACTGGTAAATGATTCTTGTGAGCCTGCAGGACCTCAACTGACCTTAGCTCAAAAAAATCCACATGCCCATGACATGTATGTTGCAAACATCTTACAAGTTTTGTCCTTTAGGCTGCTCTAAAATGATCAGTGGGGCCATCAGAGAGTGACCACAGGTTACAGAGAAAGGGGTCTAGTGGCTGTTGAGTCTGACTCTTGGCTCAATGTAGACAGCATCTCTGTCAGGTGATATTCCTATGAGGAAAGGCTCCTTCTAAAGAGGACAATGCCACTGTTAAACACTCAGAAACAGGAAGTGACAGGTGAAAATCAGTTCCGTCTTTTTATTCTGAAAATTGCTCTGTCATGGAGTATTACAACCAAGATCCATTCAGAATAACAATTCTGATAAATGTCATAATAAAAGTGGTTAAGAAATTCAGCTCTGATTCACACAAACCAGTGGCTCTTGACTTAGAGCAATTTTATCCTCCAGGGACATCTGGCAGTGTCTGGAGATATTTTTTGTTGTTACTACTTGAGAAATGTTACTGGCAACCGGGGAGTTGAGGCCAGGGGTGGTGCCAAACTTTCTATAATGTACAGGACAGACCAGAAAGAATTAGTCGCCACATGTCAGTTGTGCCAATGTTGAAAAATGCTGATATGATAGACATAGGATTTTAGAATTAGATCTATCATTTATTAGCTGTGTGCTTTGAAGAAGTTTGTTAGCCTCCCAGTCTTCCCTTGCCTGTAAAATGGGAATTATAACAGAACTTTCCTGAAACTTGTAAAAACACTTTATAGTATATTAAGCCTTCTTTGACTCTTTACAGACTCAGCACAGTGATTTAGATAAAGCTAGCATTTGAAACTATATTATATAAGTAGAAGCTGGGAAATATTAAGTGACTTGCTCTGTATACAAAGCTATAAAGTTGCAGTGAGGGGGCTAGGAAGAAATTTTAATTCCTAATCCATGTTTTGCCCATGATAACTTTACAGATAAATGAGATAAAGCTGCAGGGGGTTATTTCTTTTACATGGCTGTGAAGGAAAGCTGAGATCAAGAACAATTACATAAGAGGCTGAGCTGATTAAATAAAACGAGATGGAGCCCCCCCACCAAAAAATTTAAAATTTAACCTAATGTCTATTTTTAATCTCCACTTTTCATAATTATCTGCTAAGTACATTATGTATTTTGCAGGACTTAATCACAAGGAACTGCAATCATCCTTGGGAACAGGTACTATGCAATGCTCTTTAGATTCTTTTTATTTAAAACACCGTGAGTTAACATATTTCAAATGCTGATTGTGTGTTCCCTAGCTTTTATCCATGACAGGAAAAATTGCTTTCCTTAACCACCACTTATTTTAAGAGAAGATAATTTTATTTTGTTCCACTGCACTGAGAAAAATCTCTGTATTTTATCTTTTTAGTTTTATTTCCAAAAGTAAAAGTTTTAAAGCTTTTCAGATACATGACTACAACTACAGCTGTAGGCTCCATAGTTACATTTCTGGAATACATAGGTACAAAGGCACAAATAATTATGAAAAACAAGGGAAGGCGGGATGCCTTTGGGTTGGCTGTAAGGCTTGAATCTGCTTTGCACACGTGAATTTGGGACGCGAGAGTAGAAAGTGGAAAAGAGCGTTAACATATCTAAAAATAATGCTATGCTTTGAGTCACCACCTAAAAACAATCTTCTTAAACCACAAAAAACAGGGCCAGGCTGAAGTAATAGCTAACCAAAGCTTAAGTTTATAATTCTTCCATATTTTGGCATAATATGCTAAATACTTTTCAGTGTTCTTTATCTTAGTTAATGACTTTATATCATTAAATATGTTGTGCAACTTTCATTTGGAATTTCAATCAATAAAAAGATATGCTATCAAGGCAGGTTGCACAAGATAAAATTAATATATTTTTTTAAAAGCTACATAAAATGCTTTTGGGGTATGCTATGCAAAAATAGATAAAACTGGAAGGTATGAGCTTCAAAATAATTGTAGGCTTTGGAAAAGACTCTTTATAAGTAGTATATCCATATACAAATGTTCTTCTTAAAGAGTACTGCAGACTGAAAATGTAAGTATTTAAAACCACATCTTAAATATATATTTGTGTCTAGGTATGGCTCATGTTTAAAATCATGTCCTAAAATAGAATGTTTCTATGGCGAGGAATTAAGGTTATACTTTATAAAATCCAGTTTCCAGAGTCAAATCTCATTTATAAAATAAAACATACAATATAAATGTAAATATCAAATAAAAAGAAAATGACTTTTCAAGGCTTTTTAAACATTTGACATCTTAAATAACAATTGGGTTAAGTAAATTTTACTCATTAATTCAACATTGATCACACCCATGTTAATGGTAACTGGCCTCCACTTTTCTCAATGGGTAAACAGAACAAGCTAGTCCTTTCTTGGAGCTGGCACCTGGCTGTATCCATTGTTAAGTACATTCTATGTGCCAGTGATTGTCCCAGTACAGAAGGACCTTTCACGGTACTAATAAGTGAGTGGAGAGACAGCCTGTAGTGAGATGATTCTAACACGGTGGGTAATTGCAAGGTGGATGTCTATCACCCACTGGGAGAGAACAGACTATTGTTGGGTTATGTAGGAAAGTGAGATTTTTTGAGGCCATATCCTGAAAGAGGTCATTATCTCTCTAATTATGAATACTATGTTAGCAAGTAGAGGCAATAAAATCCATCAGAGCGCAGAACACCACACACTTTTTCACACTAAAAGATGCTGCACTACTAAATGAATTATGTCGAAATAGGAAGGACGGGACAAAAGACAAAAAGATATGAGAAGAAATACTATGAGGAAGAACATCCTATTCCTCTAAAATGACAACAATTAATATGTGCACTTAACTAAGGACAGAAGCATTAATTAAGGGAACATCAGTGTGCCTGCCAACTCCATGGTTTCTGCACAATTCTGTAGAGTCTTTAGAAGGCAGGGGGAAAAAGATGGATGTCTGTAAAACCATCCTTGTGCAGCCCTATTGGTGACATTTGTCTCATTAAACGAGCTTATTCAGAAAGTTACCAGAGCTCAGAAATGAAGGAATGTTTTTTCTAGTAACAGTTCATTAAAATATTTAGCAGTAAAATCATTTCAATAAATGATATTTCAAGGAAGCCATTTGCTTCTATCCATCCTCCTCAAGGTTGAGAAGCATGGGTGCTTGGAAATATTCACTTCAGATGTCAGTACAATTAGAAATCCCGAGAGAGACATGAACCTGCTAGAGCAGCATAAGAATTAAAGTATGAGGCAAATGTATTTATTCCTGCAGGCAATATGTTAAGATCTTAAACTTCTGTTTCCAGATCCCAAGAATGACAAAGGAGTTTGTTTTATAGAAACAACTAGATGGAAAGGTTCATGTAATTGTTGAGATAAATAGCCTTCCTCGATATCAAGATGTCTGGCTCCTGAATCTCACAGTTGACTTTCATAATTTTCCTAAATAATGTTCCTTTTTCAACAATTAGCTTGTATCCTTCCCTCTAAAAACCTTAAACCCACTTCTTCAGAGTGGTGGATTTGAGTTTGTGTTCCCATTCCCTCAGTTGGCACCACCTCAAAAAAAAATTTCCCGTTTCAAATACTCAGTGTTCAGTGTTTGGTCCTGTGCACTGGGTAAATGAATCTATTTTATAATCACTAACAAACCCACGTGTGGAAGAAAGTAGCCTTTCAAAGCAGATTACTGGTTTCTGTCATTTAAATAGATATCACAAAAAATAAACAAAAATGTACAACTTGATTATTCAGAGATAACTATTAGTATTTAGATATATCTTTCTAGACTTTTATTTTCTTTGTGTAATTAGACATTTTTATATATACAGTTTTATAAGATGTAGCTTCTTTTTAATCTAATAATATATTCAAGTAATTTTCCATGACATTGAATATTCTTCTACCTTTTTAATGGTTGTATTATATTCCACTGTAGATCTGTATTGCTTTTAAAAAAAGGTGGACGGGAATAGACAAATATGTAATTCATTTCACCAGACAACAAATTTGAGGGTTTTGGGACATGAGAAGGCAGTATTAACTGTGGGTCAAAGGGCACTTCAGCAACTAGCTCAATGGTTCTGAAAGAAATGTCTCTGCAACAGCCTCACTGATATCACCTGGGGACATGGCTAAGTCTTATGCCCCATATTAGACCAGCTCAATCAGAAATTCTAGAGGTGGGGTGCAGCAATTGGTATCTTAAAAGGAATACTAGATGATTCTGATATGTGTTAGAGCTTGGGAGTCACTGGTCTAGTTCAACCATTTTAAGCAGCTGAAGGTAAGTGATATATTCATAGAGGTACAGCTAGTTAGGAGAGGAACTCAAATGCAGGTCTTAAAACTCTTAATTCAATACCTTCATTTCCAGACGAGTGCAAACTAAAGCAGCTGATCCAGGGTATACAAACATCCTTTAAAAAAATGTTTTTCCTCTTTTAGAAGACAATAAGATTGTCAATCAAGGAAAAGAGAAAAATTATTCCTGATATTAAGGAGATTAGATACACAGTCTACAAAAGGAGATTGAGTCATTTTTTTGTTAGTTATCTAAATATAGAGGAGGCAAATAATCTCAAACTAACCTATTACGTATAATTAATTTGTTAAGGGTTAGGTGAATAAATTTTGGAGGCTTCTTATAGTACTCATGTGGTTTTTCTTTCCTAAATTTAGTTACCATACATGAGTATGTTTGACGAAATTATTGACTAGTTCTGAAAAGGAAAACTGTCACAAATTTGACTTAAAAATGAGGTGATATAATGATAACTCTAAAAGACAGCAAAGAAAACAATCTCCCAACCTTTGCTAGGAGAATATAAAATGGTAAGGAATTTCTAGAAAAGTCTGACAATTTGAAAACTAAACATATAATTACCAGCAGACCAGAAGACTCACCAGTTATGGACTTGAACATTTACTTCAGAGAAATGAAAAGGTTTTATTTTTTTTTTACACAAAAACTTGTATACAAATGTTTATGGCAGCATTGTTTTTTTAAATAATTACATATGTTGGATTCTTAAAAAGATTTGTTTGTTTATATATGTCTGTATAGAAGAATTGGGGTGTAGGCCAGAGGTGTGGGGAGTTAGAGGACTCACCAGAGACAGAGTGGGGAGCAACTGGGCAGATCTGCTGAAATACACTGCAGAGGGGAGCAGTGGGAGAGACAGAAGAGGTCTGCTGCCCTATGTGGGTTAGCTCCCTAAGCCACCAGTGAGACCCCAGGCAGCGTTATCTTTTTTTTTTTTAAAAGATTTACTTATGCATACAAGAGCTGGGGTACAGGCCAGAGTCGTGGGAGGTGAGAGGATTCACCAGAGACAGAGTGGGGAGCAGAACACGCAGATGGACTTAAGTACACTGCTGAGGGGAGCAGGGGCAAGGTAGGAGATATCTGCTGCACCACGTGGGTTCCCTCCCTGGCTGGGGATTGAACTCGAGCTGCTGTGTAGCATAGCCTTCACAGTGGGAGGCCTCTAGACAGTATTATTTTAACAGCCCCAAATGGCAATTGACCAGCTGAATGACTCAACAGCCTGTGGTACACTGTGGAATACTACTCAGCAACAGCAAATTCCAAATTATTAGTATAAGCAACAACTTCAAAGAATCTCTAGGGAATTATGTTGTGTTAAAAAATGCACAACTCAAAAGATTACAAACTGTACAATTCCACTGCAGGGTAAATGGATGCGATCAGTTTTTTCTGCCTTCCCACTGTTAGCATCAGTGATGGACGTCTGTGGTCTTACATGCAGGCCTGATGGCAGCACCTGGAGCCTGGTGTGAACACGCATAATGGGCACACCTGAGCCCAGACACTGAGCAGATAAGGGCAGCATCACAGAGGACAGGGGTGGCAGCAGAGGACTAGGTGGCAGAGATGGTAAGTCGGATGGCGTGCAGTAGAGATCAGCAGAGATCGGCAGAAAACCCAGAGAGCAGAAAGGTTCACTGGGGTCAGGAGGTCTGCCAGGCCCCCAGGCCTCCCCGCCTACCCTACACCTGGTCGCCTCACTACAAAGGGTGTAGAAAGATCATAAAAACCTGAAAAAAACCACTGAGGGCTCCGAACTCCTTTACCCGTCTGCCCAGATCCATAGAGAACCTGCTCCATGCCTTGCTGGCACTTGACCATTCATATAACATTTTGAAATGACAAACTTTATAAAGAGGGAAAAGAGTCATGGTTTCCAGGAGCCAAGGATGGTGGAAAGTAAGGTGTGACTATTAAGACAACAGGAGCGATCTCTGGGCTGATAGGGCTGTTCAGTGTCTCGTGATTATGGTGTCGGACACAGACAAAGGTGATAGAATTGCACAGAACTTGAGATGTGCACACAGCATGCACACACACCAATGAGCAGGTCCTCATTTATTTTGTTTGGCTACGAAGTTCATGAGAAAAAAAATCTCTGCCCAAATTGACAAAACAATGTTATCTGAAGACTTGGTTTCATTGTACCTAGTTTCACTTAAATTCAGAGTTTCCAAAACACTATTAATGATATTAAGTAAGGACTTATGGTACAAGTCAACCCAGGAAAATGGAAGATGGGAGGGGCTGTACCATGTCGGTGCGCTGGTTCAGATAATGGACTACGGTTCTGTAACATGTTACCATTGGGCAAAGTGTATAATTATTCATATTATTTCTTACAAGTGAATCTACAACTATTTTAATTAAAATTCCAACTAAAAGCAATGCTACAATACTTGGAAAATGATCTAGTTTACTTTAAAGCAGTTACTTCCAGATAATAGCTTTTGAAATACATCATTCAAATTCTTGCTCACATTGATTTTTCCTCAGCAGAACGACCTGAGTAAGTAAGTAAATTAATTTCGGAATGAGTCCTTTAGCAGATGGCTCTAGTGAGATAAAACACTATTATATTTAACATGGGTTGGTCTGAGAGTCTGGCATTAAATATTTAGGTGACCCATAATAGAATCTTAAATATTAGGTTATATATGTAGTACACAGTACATATATAAATATTCACTGTCAATATTCTTTCAGTCTGAGTCCATTAGAATACAACTTTAATTTTAATCTGAAAAGTAGTATTATATTACAAAAGATTTGGGGGTGCAGGGAAAAAAAAGAAACATGCTATAATATTCTAGCATAATTATCACCTGGCTCTGTAGCTACATTTATTGTAAGTCTATGGTTTTTCATATTAAATACTTTTATGTGCTGTTTAGTAAATCTTCATTCTTATTTTAGTACTTGCAAAAGAGTTCATCATAACTTAATCCATTAAAACTTAAGTTGTCCTTATGTTTGTTAAGGTTATAATAACTAATTATCATTATGTTTATAAAATTTTCCCCTGATATCTTAGAATATTCCTTAAGATAGAATCCCAGAAATGAAGTTACTAGATTGAAAGGTGTAAGTATTATTATAATTTGATGCATATTCTTTCCAAAGAGCTGAACCAACTGACAATCCACCAGCATTCTTTTTTTTAATTAGTACTAATTTAATAAAAGAAAAAAATGACATCTCAATGCTTTTAGAATTTATTTAATTGCTCTGAGTTTAACTGTTCTCCCAAATGTTTATTTAATAATTGTTTTCTTGTGAATTTGTTAATTGTGAATTTATGTCCTTCTTCTTTATCTACCAACAGGGGTTTCAATTTTTTAATAGCTTATATAAGCTATTTAGTAAATGTTAATTTTTTTTTATGCTGTGAAGAAATTACGGGGCAACCATGTTTCTTCTCACAAAATCCTTATATAAAATCCACTTCAGTTAATATCTACTTAAATTGTCTCCAAATTTTAAGTGAGGGAGTGAGCTTCAAAGAAGTAACTTTTGCTCACTACTATGCTATTAAAAAGGCTGGGTTTGCAATCAGGACTTTTTTTTGGAGACTGATACACAGTCCATCATAAAAGCGTTTGTCCACCTAATTATTGTGAGAGATAATTGCTATAGTAACTTAAGTTGAAGGAAGAATCCATAATATGTTAGTCTTTAACCAGATTTAATAGCAGCAGGCATGATGTAGGTACTCTATTTTTTAAGGAAAAAGTTGATTATTTCTTCTGGATTAGATGTAAAGAGAAGAAAGAAGAAATAGACTGGCAAATTAAAGCCCTTCTTATAAAGAAAAAAATAATACTTTGATTAAAGAGAAAGTTTCTGGCAAATGATAAATTGAGTTGAAACCTCAGAGAGGAATTTTTGTAAGTTTAGAAAGCAGGATGAGTTATACTGGCATAGTTTAGTCAGTTCAGTAAAACACTAGATTATGACTTAGAATCATCAAATAACAGTTACGTACAGAAATGAAAAGGATCAGATTATAACCAGTTGTTTTGTTGTTTATTTTTTTAATCCATTTACTACTTAGGCATCACTTTGAAAATATAATATTTACAGGCACACAAATCTTTAAAAAGGAAAATATGCTAATATATCTATTTTTAAAGAAACACCATTTATTTCTTAAGCCCATTATTTAAAGTTGCTGGAAATAAGCAGGGATCATAAATTGTCATTAATCTATTTTAAAGGAGGGGTAGGGAATGGTTTATGAGGATTTTATACCCACAAAGTGAAACTTAAATAAAGGTTTCCTACAGACAGAGGGAAGACACTAAAGAGGACAATGCTAGGTGATATTTCACCAAGAGCCTCAGCTTCTTCATTTCAAGTCACACAGAAAGCAGAGGGGCTCTTTTACAATGAAACTGGTCGGGTAGCTTCTCCAAGCAGGGGTGGCTTAGGGTCTGGGACTAGAGAAAGGCAAGAAGTAAACAAGGGCTTTTTTAGAGTTCAAAGTGTTAAGTTTCATAGCCATCATCTCAACATCATGAGAGTGCAGAGGAATCAGGTAGAAGCAGCAAGGTGCAGCAAGGTGCAACAAGGTGAAGGCAAACTGATACGGGAAGACTAGAAAGTTGGTGCTAGAGTGCATTTAAGCAGACTTAACACTCAGTACACTGATGGAAGCACTGCATGCAGCTGGAGGTTATGGGAAAACAAAGATGCAGGCCCTGGACAAAGGGAAGCTGAGATTGAATCACCTCCCTGATATCTATAACTGTAAGACTGACTCTCCTGACATGTATAAACTGAATGAACAATCAGAGTTTCAGTTCTAGTCTGCCTACCGGGTGTCTGCAGGGGTTAGTGATAAAGGAAAGTAACAGCCCAGCAGGCCCTGAGTAAATGAAAGAGATTATTATTAATATAAATAAATGTTTTATCTATTTTAAATGTTGCTACAGATGCATCTTTTCCTCTGTCTACTATTCATGAATAAATATGTTTAATTATTTTTAAAGGAAGAAGCACAAGTGATTGATTATATTCACACACACACACACATATATATACACACATATGTGTGTGTATATATATGTGTGTGTGTGTGTAGTAACCAAGGTTTAAATAAGGTTTTCTTTTGCTTACACTATCCAGATGAAGTAACATGACAGATAGTGAAATCACAGATATTGCATCTTAAGAAAATATTGCAACCTATAGTGTTTGCAAGTATAAAAATATTGATTACTTTGTGTAAAATATTACCTGCTACTTGAAAAATAATGCCAAGCCTAGAGGTCACTGATAGGGTTATATATGGATTCTCTGAAGGTGTATAATGGCAGAATTTCTAGAAGCTCAATCCGAAACATCCTTGATAACTGACATAATCTACCCCTTAGAAATTCAGCTCTAAATCTGGGATTGCTGACTAAGTCATGGGTCTTTAAGACATGACACTATTTGGTTAAATTTACAATAGTTAGGTCCTTCCTAAAAATATACAAATTTCCTCATACAATTAACTAGAAAGAATCTGACTGATTATTCATCAACAGTAAAATAGTGGGAATGAATGGATAAATGGATATAAATACAACGTATAACCACACTAACATATTGTAATACAGTGTGAACTGAACTTTTCTAGCTACCGGGGCATAAAATACTTAGAAATGAACCAAAACTCAACTATCTTTTGTTGGGAAATACCAGCATCTTTTAAATCAGCTATTGGTCATGAAATATTCACTTCTAGCTCATTATGAGATCTGGCTCTTCCCGTCCTTCCACAGAAAAACAAATTCTGTTAGTTGCTTCACTTACTGATTGACCAAAGAACTTGTGTACTTCCAACCAACTAAGAGAACAGACTGCTTAAAGAGGCAGCCTGACTTAGGAGAAAGAAAAAAATATTTTTTCGAGAGGCAACTGGGTCAGATTACCCAACTTTTGGCCTCAGTTGCTTCATCTGGCAAGTGGGACGATCCTCTTCTGCATGGTCAAGGATTGTATCAGACATTGCAATTTTTGTGACTGTTCCCAATTAGGTAATTTCTTCCCCACTATTGAGAATTCTCACTGAGCCAAAAGTCTTTCATATGCCTTAATGGGGTCAGATTGGTGAGCTGCAAACTTAACATTCTATATCTATGGTTCCTTTCTAACACAATGAAAAATAATTCTTTCAGGATCAGAGAAGTTTGGAGAGGAAACACTGAAACATAAGTTTTGATCTAATAAGAGTAAGGACTGTAACTTTCAAGTTATAATAAAGAAAAACAATATGCTAGGTTTTAATGGAGACAGGACAAAATTATATTATTTAACAAACATAAATTGTGAAAAACTTGTGAGCATAAACTAGTGTTCCCTAGTCTGTTGTGCTGCCAGAATTTATTCAACCATTTGGTACATTTAAAGATAAGAACTGTAAATATTTTTGAAAATTTTGTTTTCTATTTTCCATTGATTTACGGGTAAGACATTTTTTGAAAAGAAAAAGTCATTTTTAAAATGACTTTTCATTTGGTAAAATTTTACCAATTTTTCTTTGAGGTCTTCATCCTTCTTAGGCATCAGAAATGAATGGAAAAGGAGAGTGGATCCCAATGGGGTCCCTCAGTAAAGACTTTTGGACAACCAAGATGCAGCATGAGATAAGCATATACAATCTCATTCCTCTTCCTAAGAACCCTAGGTCTGTAACATGATTATGATGCTAATAAACAAATGTGGAGAAAATAATGTTAGGCACAGGTTAGATCAGTGAGATACTAATCTTTTCATCCTGACAAACCTATAAACAAACCCAGTGCTCCTCACTCAAAGTCCTGTCACCCCAGCAGGCACCCTTCCCTGTTCAGACTTCTGCCAGCTTACCCACAAGACCATCAGTCAGAAGGGCACTTACCTGTTTTTGGGAGTTTGCTTTTAACTTAAAAAAATTTATTAACTCATCCCCTTCCAAAAAGAATAGTATAATAAACTCAAAATTTTATCAACAACTATCAAGTCATGGCCAGTTTTATTTCACCCAAACCCTTTCTGCAGAACTTTTATGAAGCAAATACCAGGTCTGCTGTTTCATATGTAGTTCAGTACGTATCTTTAAAAGGGAAGAAGTACTATAAAAATAAAACCACAAGACCAGGTCCCATTTCAAATATTAACAATAATTCTTTAATATAATAAAAATCCAGTCATTGATCAAATTTTTCCAACAAGCTCAGAACATTGCTTTTAACTACTTGATATTTGTTCAAATCAGAATCCAAGTATGGCCCAAATATTATACTTAATCCATATATTTTTTTAAATTTCCTTTAAGTCATAGGCTCTTCTTTCACTTTTTCCTTCTATACCTTTTCCAGAAACAAGTATAAAGTAACTCCGTGTTTTTAGCATCTTTATGAATAAATGGATGTAAGATACATTTAATTATGTTTTAATCTATTACAATCATTATTCTTATTGCTGCTCAGCTCATCCCGTATTTGTTAATAAGAACCTTTTCGACTTAGAACCTAAGCTCTAGCGATATGACCCTAGTAATCAACAACAGTGAGGTGGGTTGAGTAGTGCTCAACCTCATCTTACACCATTCTTATCCAGACATGGAATCAATCAATCATTTCACAATCAAACTGGTTCCCTTAATGGGGAATGGTGTTTAGAGATCTCAACTAGAGGTTTGCTTACTGCTTACATGCTTTGGCCAGTTACCTCCTGTTCACTTACACACATGCCACTCCCCTTCTGGAGCCACCGAGTCTCCTCTCCAAAATGCAGTGAAAAAACACCTGTTTCAAGTGCCCTTGTTTCCTGTTCAGAAACCAGATCCTAACTTACTTAGAAATGTATCTTTTTAGGGGTTAAGACAGGGTAACCCTTGAGAAGATCCACCACGACTGCCTGAGTCCATACCTGGCCAGGGTGCTAAACCTACACAAGGCCAGCAGACCTCTCCCATCTTGCCTGCTGCTCCCCTCAGCAGTGTATTTCAGTAGATCTGCATGTTCTGCTCCCCACTCTGTCTCTGCTAAATCCACTTAACCCCAGCACCTGTGGCCTGCACCTCAGTTCTTGTATGGAAAAATAAATAAAATCTTAAAAAAGAAAAATGAGGGCCTCCCTGGTGACGCAGTGGGTTAAGCAACGCACTGTGAAGCAAACCACAGCCACTGCAGCACGAGTTCGATCCCTGCTGCCAGCCAAGGAGGGGACCCACATGGCGTGGCAGACCTCTCCTGCCTGACCCACTGCTCCCCTCAGCAGTGTACTTCTGTTGATCTGCCTGTTCTGCTCCCCGCTCTGTCTGTGGTGAATCCTCTCACCCCCCACACCTCTGGCCTGTGCCCCAGTGCTTGTATGCATAAATAAATGAATCTTTAAAAAAAAAATTTTAAAAAAAAGAAAAATGAATCTTTTTGACTGGCTAAAGAGCATAAGTTAGAAAAAATATCACCTTAGAGACAAATTATTTTGCTGGACAGAAACAAAAAACAAAGAAAGCTCAAGAGTTCCTTCCTATTTCACTGCAGCTAAAAGGAAACAGCTTAGTTGTTATCGGAATTTAGATGGAAAAAGTAGCATAATTTTTTTAAGTAGGCAAAGACATTTCTATCTGAGGAAAAGAGAAATACTCTGAAAAAAAGGTTCCTTTGGGCCTTGGATTCATAAAGGTGACTCACTGCCTCCAGAAGGGAGAAGCCCCTGCTGTTAATTTGTTTGTCGATTCTGTGAAAGGATGAGAACGGGCCAATGGTGTATGGAGGCTGTGGGCACCGGAGAACCAGCCCGAAGAAGATAAAGGTAGATTTCTATGCTTGTCTGGAAAATTAGGAGGAGTATTTCTGACCTCACTAAAGGAAAATGTTCTCTAAACTTTACAGTATGTTTGGAAACAGAGAAGAAAATAAATAAAAAACAGAAGGGCATGTCTCATAGTTTCAATAATTTAGACCAAATTTATTCAGATGGCAAAAGATTTCTCAGGCCCTGAAGAATAGCAGCAGATTCCTGGAAACTCAGACCTATTATTGGGGGGAGATAGAGCTGTGTGTGGAAGGGACAACAGGTGTTAAACAGGATTCCTATAAATCATAAGAGACTTCACCAGTACTTCGCAAAAGATAAAGAACAAAAAAATTGTTTTATATCACTGGCCAGCCCCTAAATGCAAGTAAAAATCATAATGAGATACACATCAAAATAGCTTCAAAAAAATTGACAATACCAAGTGATGCTGTTGATGATGCTATGGAACAACTGTAACACTAATTATATAGTTACTGGGATTTAAATGGCATTGGTAATTTATTAAATGTTAAATATACATCTGTCCCACAACCCAGCAACTCTATCCCTAGAGATTTGCTGAGATAAATGAAAACATATTTAAAAAAGATTTTATCAGTATCTTTATGGTAGACTTACTCAAAATAGCCCCAAATCAGAAATAACCTAAATGTTCATCAACAGTGGAATACATTAAATTCTGCAATAAAAAAGAATGAATCACAGATGAAAGCAATAATATGGATAAATCGCAAACAAATCATGCTAGGTGAAGAGATCACACACAAAAAGAATACACACAGATTTAATTTATACTAAGTACAACTATAGACAGAATAAGTTTATAATGATAGAAATTAAAGACAGTGGTTCAGCAGATTAACAAAAGGAGAACTTTCTAGAGGAATGATATGATTTTACTTTATTCTTAACTTCAGTTACCTAGATGTATGTAAGTGATTCTTGACTAGGTGATTTTGCCACTCAGGGGACATCTGGTAAAACCTAGAGATACTAGGAGGATTAGGGAGTCTACCAGATAGAATACAGGGATGAACAGGCCAGCTTCTCACAACAAAAAATTCTTCAGTCCAAAATGTTGAAAGTGCCAAGCCTGAGAAGTCTAGTGTATACACAATGTAAAAACTCATCAAACCAAAAAATCAAGATCTAAATTTTTACTGAATATTAATTATTGACAGATGGATGGGAGGGAGGGAAGGAAAAGGGAGGCAACTCGAAAGTCCCTGTCCTCATTTCAAGTGTAGTTGAAGGAGGAGACTGGAAAAAATAAACCATTTCATATTTCAGTTCTGAGTTTAACTATTCAATAAATTCATTTTGCATGCAAACCATGCTCAGTTAATGTTTACTGAGGTAAAGAATTTGGGGGACTTTCCTATTTCTGGTTCTGCATATAAGGAACTTAGGAACTGCTGTTCCATCCAAACAAGTAAAAAGTCTAACAGATTGAAAAACCAGTAATTCTTCTCAGAAACATAAAGGAGAGGAAGACAAAGGGCAAACAAAGATTAGACATCCAGAATACAGGGAGTCACACCTTACCGGAGCGTGATTTAGGAGCAGAACTTGCCAGAGAACCAGTAACAGGGTAGGACAACCTGAACTGTAAGTGATGAATTGCTCTGTGTAAACCAGTCTAATAGTTAAAAACTCCACAGGGGATCCAGTCATAATGGAGCCCCACAATTTTGTGGGATTTACCTTCAGAAGCTCTACCAAGGTTGCAGCAAATATCTGAGAAAAATTCTCTCATTCACCCATCAGAGGCAGGGGGAAAGGAACCCTTTTGAGATATGCCAGAACCCTAAGTTCTTAACAAGTTCTGTCCTCAGGCCTAAATGACTTGGGGAAAGGGAAAGAGTGTTCTCCAGTCAGCTCAAGTTTCCATGTGGGGGAAGCAATGGCATGCTTTGTTGTGAAGGGTCTAAGTCACAGAGCAGAGGCATAACTCACTAAAAGGCTGAGACCTAATAATAAGGACCATAGGTGTGGCCCTCTCCCTCAACTCCCACCACTACATCCCTATAGTCCTATTTACGGGAGTTCCTTTTACCTGGTGCATCAATGTTCCTCTATCAAGAAACAGCACATGCATACTAAAAGGTAAAACACACAATTTGAAGAGAGCAAGCTTCAGAACCAAGGAAAGCAAGGGCAGTTGAATTATCAGACAGAGAGTTTCAAATAACTGTAATTAATATTCTAAAGGTTCTAGTAGACAAAGCAGACTCCATGTAAAAGCAGATGTATACTGTAAGCAGAGAGACAGGAACCCTAAGAAAGAACCAAAGGAAATGCTAGAGATCAAAAACAGAGTAACAGAAACAAAGAATGCCTTTGATGGACTGAATTAGTAGACTAGAATCAGAAAGAACCTCTTAGTTTTAGGATATATCAACAGAATCAAAGAAAACTGAAAAGCAAAGAGAATAAAGACTAGAAAAAAGAAAAAGAATACCCAAGGACTGTGGAACAACTACAAAAGATAGAACATGTGTAATGGAAATACCAGAAGTAGGAAGAAAATATTCAAACAATAATGACCAAGAATTTCCCCCAAATTAATGTCAGACACCAAACCACAGATCCAGGAAGACTGAATTATGGAACAGGATACATGCAAAGCAAAGCAAAGAAACAAAAGCAAAGAAACCAAGGGAAAAAGAAACTAAATAAATCATTTTCATACTACAGATTATCAAAGATAAAAAAAATCCTAAATGAAGCCAGAGGGAAAATCACTTTACCTATAGAGGAACAGGTAAGTATTAGAACCACTTTCTCCTAGAATCACACAAGCAAGAAAATGATGTGCAATATTTAATGTTGACAGGAAAAAAAAATAATCCACCAACCTAGAAAATCTGCACCCTGTGCCATTATCCTACCAAAGCTAATGAGGGAATTTTAATTGACGGAATTTACTGCTAGCAGGCCTGTCTTGCAAGAAACATTACATGAAGTTCTTTAGAGAGAAGGAAACTCACATCAACATGAAGGAGGAACAACAGAGGGAATAAATGAAGATAAAGAAAAAAATTTTATTTTCCCATTCTTAGTTGATCTAACAAATAACAGTTTGCTCAAAATAACAATAGTGACAATGTATCTGATCACGTATGCTTAAACACATATTATATATGCTTAAGCATGCTTATATATAAATGGAACAAATTATAGCGATGATACAGGAATGAGAGTGAGGAATTAGGATTATTTTGTTATTAAAAGGTAATCATACTGCCTGTGAAGAAATATAGTGATTTGAATTAGTTACAAATGTAACTGCAAATTCTAGAGCAACTACTAAAAGGTTAAAAAAGAAGGAGGTAGTTGCAACTGAGGAACAACTGCTTCACACAATTGTAATGCTGAAAAGAACTCAGACAGGGAAAGGGCATTCATCACCGAAGGCAAGGAACAGTTGCCTTTGAAGGCAAGGTCCTGATTCCATTTACAGTTCTTGACCTACATCCTGGCTAAATAGGGGGGTCCATTTCTCTAAAATTCACTGATAAAGACTTGTGTCTCTCCTTATGTGCAGTAAAAACTTGACTTATCAAACGTAAGAAAAATATTGGAGAACAATGGCTGAATATGGGCATGAAAGTCATCTGAACAACCTCCTTCAAACACTCTTCCTATGTTCACTTCTTCAACTTGTATAAGTCTCACCTGGATTACTCTACTGAAAACATACTAAAGGAATTACATTTTGCTTTAGGGAAATTTCTAGACAATCAGTGCAGAGACAGCCTCGGGTGACTAAGCTTGTGGGAGGGGGGCAGGATCTCCCTCAGGTTGAAGGTGAGTCAGACGGGTTCCCCATATTGGCTCACAGAGCCCTGGATGCCACACTCTTCCCACATCCATCACTCTTTGCTCAACCAATGCCAAGTCTGAGGTAGTACAGGGCAGCAGGCCCTCGTGAAGCTGGGTGAGGGCATTTAAATGGGTTTCCCTTAGTCCCACAGAGGTCAGTAACAAGCTGATGCTCTTTGAATTTTCTCTGAAATTTCTTCTACAAAGTAAAGGTTGTTCTTAAGTAGAGAGAAAAATGGATTAGAAAATGTAATGTTGTGAAATAATTTATGGCACAGGTACTATTAACTCTGATGTTTGCAGAAAGCAAGTAGCTTCATGATTCGGGTTACAAAAGTTGAATTTCATAAACACTTTTCTTTCCTTGGGGGAATCTAAACTGTATAATATCAGCCTCCCTGCCAGTGATTTTCAGGCCTCCCCTAATGCTTACAGTGGTAGCCAGAATACATTCTCCGCTAAGCCTGGAGGCAGCCCTGAGTCAGCTTTCCCCATTACCTGTACACCTAGGCCATTCAAGAGAGAGATTATTCAGAAATGCCTCTGGAGGAGATGCTGAAAATCTCCTTCAATATTCTGGCCTTCTCCCCAGACAAGAACTTTTGCCTTAAGTTTAAATTAACTGACTTTTTAACAAAAGCATCCACGCCTGTTTCTTCTTTCTTTACGCAGGAGTAGCTGCTTCAGCTTTTGCGTAGGGCAAACTGGAAATCCCTCAAGTCTGAAAAATTGCTCATAAAACTTTATCATTCGTTCTCAGAAGCCTGAAGTTCTATACTTGTCTCTAACCTTCAACTCAATTTGCCAGGATTTGAGGTCTACGAGCAATGAAGCCCATTAGCTAAATTCTTTTGGAAATCTGACAGTCTTATGCTGTGCAGTTGTTCCTGTGGGCACATCTGCTGCACAGCAGGCAAGGGAAATTAGATGCAATCCTTGTCCCCCTCCAAACTTGATTATTTAAAATGGTCTTGAATTATAAAAGTGGTAGGTGGTACTGAATTATAAAAGAAAGGAACCCTTATACTTTGGTCACCATCCTGGACATATTCGAATAGTCCAGTTTTATGTTCCTTATTGATTGAACTCTTGAATTTCTGATTCCAGCGAACAACATTGTAGACTAGGATTCAAGAAAAGAGACAAAGCACCAGTGATTTTAAGTTTCTAACCTTTGCGTGTGACACACCTTCATGTGTCCACACATCCCTTACTCATGCATACACACACCAAGGGGTGCCACAGACTGTTTGCTGACAGTGGGTGTTTCCATTTCACTGATAAAAACATTCTTATCCACTTCATCCCAGACCCCAAAGAGTTGAACTCGGATGTAAAATGATAATGTCCTATCTAAATCCCCGTATATCCCTCTCCATGAGGTCTTAAACACAGGAGACTGTCAATTTATATTTCTTGGCTAGAATGAGTAAGTGATTGAATTAGTGGATTATGTAACTACAATCAAGATTTAGTACTTTTTTTAAAGGGGATAAAGTTGAGAAAAAAGAATGTTTTATGAGATGGAATTAAAAAGGGATTTGTCATTTTGATATTTTTAACTTTGGTACCCTAGTACTTCCATGTTGCTTAGCAAAGCGCCCTGGCCAGAAAATGCCTTTGCTTAGAAGGCTTTGCTTAGAGCTTAGGCTAGCACTGCTTCCTAGGCCTCTCACTTGAGACCAGCAGGCCAATTCTCTCAATGTGTTCTCTGGATCTGCAAAGACATAAGTATTTGAGTTGGGTCCTGAGACTTCTGTGGCTATTTTGTTTTTTATATACATCATTTTGTTGGGTTAACACTGTAAAAATGCAAGAATTAGAGTCAGGTGGTAACAGTTTCAAGTTGAAAACATAAACTTGAAGATGACCTCAACCATCAAGTGTTTCCAGGGTTGGACTCAGGCGGGAGTGACACATGTGGGGACATCTCCAGTGTTACTCTGAACACTGAGGACTGTTTGCATCTTAGCAATGACCGCACCTCACCCATCTTCGAGTGTTTGTTTTCCATGCACATTTTGTGTCATCCTAGTCTGTTTCACTCAAAAGACCTAATCCCACAAGATCACCTATAATTAGAGAGTGATGATGCATTTGTAGAAGACAAATATAGACACCCTGGAGGTGAAGCGTCAGCAGTCTAAAATAATTAATGCTTATCCTCACAAGGCCACCTACACCAAGACACTTGGGGATGGTTCACTACAGCCATAGTGTCAGAGAAGGATGGCAAAATCATTTTTCTTATCTGCAGAAGTAGGTCACAGCAAGAACATTTGGTTAAGAAAAAAGAAAGTGGACATGAATGGGTTTTGTGATACAACATTTTCATTTCCTCCTCGATGCAAGGCTTGATCATTGGTTCATTCTGAACTCTCTAATCACTGCCTAGTTCTATGATGGCCAGAATGAGGCTTTGAAATGCAGCAATTAAGGACACAGCAAAAGCTCCATTACCAGAATACTTAATGCTTCATAATCGAATAGCAAGAACTCAAACATTTGAGGCAGTCACAGACTTTTGTTGCTATTTTCAGTGACAAGAAAATAAAACATATCAGCACACTTATCAGGAGTCTGAGTTAGGCACTATGGCTAAGGGTTGTGTCATTTTCCACAGCAACCTTTTCAAACTAGCATATGGCTCACAGGTAGGACAGAATTTTATTTCTGTGGAGACTTCTGTTTAATAAACTCAACAGGCAGACCTTGCAAGAATAATCTGAGTTATGAGCATTTCACTAGTGCCTCTGCCTTATAATCATGAGTGCCTTCTCTAATGAGGATGGAAGTAGAAAAGAGGGGATATGTAGAAGCAGGAAGGGGGACCATATCATTCATGGTGGTAGTTTCATAATACACCCACCCAAAGCTTTGTCTTGTCAACCTGAAGAAAGGATCAGCAGATTTTCTATCCTGCACCATTCTCATGTTAATGCTGTGTTCTCCTTACAATTCTGCACTTAGGTTCACTCTGGACTTTGTTCATGGGGAACAGATAAAATGTCTCCAGGAAACCAGACTTCTCTTCTAACTGTGTGCTCTTTATTGACCTACATTTAGAAAGAAATTTGCATTGACGTCCTGGTAAGAGCTAGAACCATTCCTCTCCTCCAACTCTCAGCTTCTCATTTGAGTGTAGTCTTTCTTCCCTTCCCCCCAAATGTACAAAAAGCTTTCCACTGTCCTTTTTTCAAACTTTTTTCTTGCTAAGAGCAATCCTATTTCATTTTTCACAGAATATGATTTTCTGTGTTCACTTTTATCATTTTTACTCCTCTTAGTGTCATTAATGACCTTCACGCTTAGCCAGTTGTTCTATGCTTTTTTTCTTCATTCTTATTTCTTTTTCCCCTCCAATTTTAGCATTGAAGGACAATTGTACAATAAGTAAATTGTAAAGTTGTGTCACAGGTCCCCTAGGGACAATCTTCTTCCTTGAGCTATTAAATTGGAAAATGGCTTTAAAAAAAATATATCAAGGCTTTGTTACAGAAAAGGTGCAATCATTATAATGTAAAATTAGTTCTTTTTCCAACAAAATTGGTATAATACTTTACTTGCAACTGCACAAAGGGATTTAGGAAATGGAATATAAAAATCCTGTCAAGGACTTTAAAGACTTATGTGTATTGTTACATGATATTTTGTTCCTGCAATGTAGACAATAAAGTCGTACAGGGGTAGAATGCTATAGTTTTGCTTTCTGCATTCATGATTATAAAATCAATTCATTTAAACATTGGAGAATGACCACTTATGCACTCATCCTTGCAGTTATCCATTGGGCACATTCACTGGTTTCCTCCAATGTGCCAGATAGAGTAATGAGTTGAAAGAAAATCGAAATTTTCAATCTAAGAAATATGTCAGTGGCTACATCCTCTATTCTAGGGATGCTACTCACTTCACAATTTGCCTCATAAATTGTATTTCACCTGAATAAAATGAGGACGAACAGTAATAATAAGCGACCTGTAGCAGATTCATTAAGGCAGTTATAGTTTACAGCACTCTGTAAAACCCATGCCTGTTTCACTAATTATTAGCGGTCAGCTCAGTGGGCATGTGCCACAGTTGGGGGTTAAGGCTGTGTAATAAAATAACCTGAGTTTGGATGGTGCTCTGTGATTATAATCCATGTGGCTTTGACTCAGGCTGACTAAGTACTAGTTTCCTCCTGTGAAAAACAGGACTGGCTTAAAATTCCCAAACAGTGGTTACAAAGATTAAATAAGGTAACATTCACCAAGATACTATAACTGTGCCTGTTACAAAGTTGATGCTCACTAAACTGTAATTTTAGCAGCATCACTATCACAACCGGGAGTTATAGGCTGGGATAAAGAACTGGCCCAAACCAAGAAATTCTCTTTTTTCTCAGAAGGGGAATGGCAGTGTTACAGGGCAGGGAGAGAGGCACCCCAGAACCCCCAAACCTTCCCTCTTTACATGGGTTTTGCCATTTGCTGCATTAAGACAAATATATAAGACTTTTAATGGAAAGGAACTTTAATACAATTAGGGAATAAGACAGAAAAGACAAAGAATATAGTTACTAAGTCAAACATCTAAAGTTACCCATCTTCTTGTGGGTAAAAGTCCAGCCAAATAGGATTGGCCCAAAGCAAGGCCCAAAAGCCTACCACAATTTAAAGGACCTTTCAGTGGAGACCCAGAGAAAAGGGTTAGAAAGAGTCAGACAAATCCAGGAGGAAAAGAGCAA
The DNA here is from genome assembly GCA_019455555.1 of Galemys pyrenaicus. Taxonomy (NCBI): domain Eukaryota; kingdom Metazoa; phylum Chordata; class Mammalia; order Eulipotyphla; family Talpidae; genus Galemys; species Galemys pyrenaicus. The sequence continues at coordinate 1,618,194 of JAGFMF010011688.1, forward strand.
AATTAAAATCAGGATGAAAACTGCCATTGTTAACCTCCCCAGGGGTCTCTCACCCACATCTGTTCCAACCAGTCCAAAACCAAAAAGCAAGCGCAGTTTCTTCACATGTCCTTCTGCTCCATGTGCCTCTTTCATGCCTTCTTGCTACTCTCTATTTTGCTTCCTTCTGTCCTCTTCTTTCCTCTCTCCAACATCTTTTTATCTCTATTTAGCTTCACCCACTTAGGGCGAAATGGGAATTCTGGAACTTCCCCCTTTCCTGGGAACCACCCTGTTACAGCAGGATCAATCTCAAGGAGGTTTAAGAGTTCTCAACTGATAATTAGTACACCCCAGGTGCTGCTTTTGCCCCTCTTCTTTCTGAGATGTGCTTCTATTTCCTTTGCCTAAGTATTCCTACTCTCCTACTCCACTAATGTATTATCTTTGCACAAGCCCCTCTATATTAGCACCTCACTCACTGACCCTTACCTGTTACCATTATATTTTCCTTTATTTAGCTCATACTTTGAGAGGAGAAAAAGAGAGACAGAGACAGAGACAGAGACAGGGAGAGAGAGAGAGAGAGAGAGAGAGAGAGAGAGAGAGAGAGAGAGAGAGAGAGAGAGAGAGAGAGAGAGAGAGAGAGGGAGAGAGAGAGAGAGAGAGAGAGAGAGAGAGAGAGAGAGAGAGAGAGAGAGAGAGAGAGAGAGAGAGAGAGAGAAAGCTTAACTCAGGGAGTAGTTAACCAAGTGAATGAGTCAAAGAAAGGGAAAGAGATAAATTAATTTTCTTTTAACTTAGGGATCAAGATGATAGAAAGGTGAGGAAGAAAATGATGGACATAGAAACATTGAACCAAAAAAAAATCAAACCAAAAAAAAAAAAAAAAGGACTTAATGATCCAAATTTAACAATAGAAACTGATGCTCAGTTGTAGAGAGGACTATTGATTTCATATGTTCACCTCAATTTGATTCACTGAATTGCAGAACATTAGAAAGGGGGGGGCAGGAACCTCAAAAATAATTCAATTAAACTGCATCTTTTTAGATACAGAGAAACTGAAATCTGAAGTCTTAAACAACTTGCCAAAGGCAACCCAGCTAATTGCTGCAAGAGTGAGCTAGAATCTAACTTTCTTACAATTTCATTCCAAAGAGACCTTAAAATGACTAGGATGGAGTGTGTTTAGGTGATTGCTGTTATCATATCCTGTTTTTACTTGTTTGCTGTTGGGGCTTTTGTTTCATGAGGTAAAGCTGTACTGTGACTTCTAAAAGGGCCGTGGCTCTGGATTCACTCCATGTGCCTGGTGGTAGTGTTAGGGGGAAAGACTAGTCTCAGTATGTGAGGAGCAGTGCAGTGGGCCGAGGGGTGAAGAGGACAGCACTGTTCTAGCTGCTGCAGATCAAGGGATTTCTCGAGCAGACACAGGATGTGTGTGTGACAGGGAGAAGCTGGTTGGCAGAGCAGATTCTAGGATCCACCTCAGCTTCAAGCTGGGAGGTTTTAGTTTTTACCTGCCTTCTAAATTAGTATTCTGCTCAACTTACCGAAGGAATAGCTTCTACTACTGAGAGTCAGGGAACTGAAAATCACTGTAGGACCACAGCCTATAAAGTCTCAACTGAGGTGTGACCTCACTGCCCATATTTTAAAAAATAATTTACAGCACTCTCGAAGAGTCCCTGTCCTGACGGCATCTGATGTCATTCTTTTTCTACTTAATCAAGATAATAACTTCTGCCTTCCCAATATTTTCATGAATGCCTGATGGTAGCAAAAAAAGAAAGACCAGCAAATCGAAAGTGGTTAGAAAAAAAGGTGATTCCATCCTTTCTCATTCTGAGAGGATAATGGAAATTACTTTTTCTGTTTCCCTGGCTTCTCGTAGGATGATCTTTGTCCCAAAGGCCTAAGTGCTGCTATAGTTGTATCAGAAACCCCGAGTGGATTATCTACCTTTTTCTTTTCTTATATCTGAGAAATGCTTTCCCTCCATTTTTTTTCCCAGACAATAAAAAGTTGAGGGCATATATTTAGAAACAAGGAGTTTTAAGTTTTATAGAATGTTCAATAACTTGGAAAGGGGGAAAAATGAGAACTAGCAAAAAAGCAATAAAGCTTAGAAAGCAATATATTTGGTCATTTTCACCCAAAATTAGAACTCTGTGCCCCTAAGACATGAGCCTAAATAATGTTGTTTGTGTTCCATTAACCTTAAGCTATAATATGGCAAAAGTAGATTACAGAAGATCACAAAAACAGTTATAACATTAGCAGCAGCTAGCAGGAATATTCTGGCAAGCAATCACTCTTACAGATTCAGTTATAAACATCAGGATCACCATCTGGGCCTGTTTGAATGCAATTTAAGTATAAATATATGATTTAAAAAATAAGTACTACACAGAAATGACAATCCCACAGAACACATTTATATTGAGGTTGGATGTTTCTCTTCTTTTGCTTTTATCCCCTTATTTTACCTGTTTATGAAGAATGGTAGAGCTGCTTCAACGCTACCTTTCCCACTCTATTTCTACTTGCCAATATGGTAGAAATGTAATTTGTAAAATAGCCTCTCATTTGACAATGTTTTGAGTGCTTGTGAATTGAAAACAGGAATATCATCTAACATTTTCAGGATATAATTCACCAGAAACCTTGGCTATCCATTTAAGCAGCTGTCAGTTATACCAAGGATGGCATTCTGAATAAGAAGCAATGAAAACACAGGTGTTCACCATATTGTCTTCTTTGGTATCCTTTATAGTACCTAATGTAAGATACATGATATATTTTGTTGAACCAGAGAGGCACAGGTAACAGAACACGAGGCTGGGAGGCAGAGGGCCAGGTCTCTAACAGTAACAGAAATAGATGTTTACAATTAGAACTAGAAGGGCTAGTCGCAGGGATAAAAGTAGCAACCATTTACTTTGTGTTTATTATATTTCAAGTACTTTATATAGCCATTGACTCTATCATTATAATGCCCAATGGTAAATACTACAAATATACAGATGAATAAACAGAGACTCAGACATATTTTGCCAGAGGTCTTACAGCCAACATGTGTAGGGGCTTTCATGCCTCACCTGTCTGATTGCTAAGCCAATCCTCTGAATCTAACTCCTCAGTCATGCCTGAGGTTTTATAAATCTGTGTTAAATTACCTATTATGCCTTATTTAATTATGAAATGTAGCAATACTAATAATGTTTTTAGACAGTTCTGAAGAACTTTTTTTTTTTTTAAATTTATGCATACAAGAACTAGGGTGCAGTCCAAAGGTACAAGGCTGGGGTGAAGGGATTCACTGGAGACAGAGTGGGGAGCAGAACTGGCAGATCTACTGAAACACACTGCTGAAGGGAGCAGCAGGTGAGAGACAGGAGAGGTCTGCTGTGCCATGTGGGTCAGCTCCCTGGCAAGGGATCAAACCCGTACTAAGGAGGCTGCAGATGCCTCACATTGCTGTGACTTAACCAGGGAGGCCCACTTCTGCAGAAATTTTACTGCCATCTAAGTATGTAACAATTTTCTACTTCTCCCATAAATAAATCTTCAATGCTCTTAATATGCCATCTATAAGTAACAACATAGAAGACCATAGCATAAACATTGTATTTAGTGCTTATAAATGTTGAAGACTGATACATTTAAAATATATTAATAATGGCTAAATTATTACTTTTTACTTTAATTTTACTTAGTTCTGATGAATGGAACACGAATTCGAGATACATAAATACTGGCATGGCTAAATTCAATGTCATGGGGGAAAGATAATATAAATCTGGTATTTAATGATAATGTTATAAGATAATTGTAAACAAATAGCATCTACACACATTTCAATATAACTGGTAAGTAGGAAAAGCAAGTATGATGGAATTTATCTCCAGTGTAAGGAAAAGTACCCTGATCTAGATACCACCTGCTGCCTGAAGAAAGTCAGCTCATTCCTTTCACTTCAGGATGTGGCAACTAATTAGAGAGAGTTACCTATAACACCCATGTATGTTCAGCTGCTCCCCACACCCCCATGCTCATTTTATTTAGTTTTAGGTCGTTTTATTATAGAAGGGAGTTATATTCATCTACTCAGCTTCCTGACCTTGCAGTATCCCATAAGGAATCAGATATTGAAATTATTAAAAGCCAGTTTCTACCTAGTGAATCAGAAAAATGCTTGCTTTCAATAAGAGAACAGCAAGAATAGCAGGCAAACTGAAATGAGTTTATTTGGGAATAGCAGAAAACTACAATTTGGGATACAAAGATTTAGGCAGAAACCTGAACCATGTCCTGAGGAGGGGTCCAGGTGGAGGGGTTCTTATAGGGGGGAAAAGAAAGGTAAAATAATGAGGATGAAGTAGTGACTTAAGTAGTGGTCAGATGAGCAAGTTATAAGGTAGAAACAGTCGGTCACAAGATAAAAATAGTCAAGTGGAGATGTCATTCACAAGATAAAAGAAGGTAAAGGTTCTCTTTATCGGTCCTTCCAAACAGGATATTTTTGCTCTTGTTAGCTTCTTGCAAAGCTGGCACCTTGGTCCAGCCCAAGGGTCAGATTAATTTTAAAGACAATAGAAAATAACTTTTTCTACTGTGGCTTTCTTATTTAATTATGAAATAAGTGAGGTCAACTTTTCATAAAGCTTAACACTGATGATAGTAGAGAGGGCACACACAGGGCCTATCAAGCACAAGGCAAAGGCTACAGTTCTGCCTCAAAAATCCTGCTTTATCCTCCTTTTCTAATGGATGTAGAACAAAATGAGAATTTTTTTTCAAATTCTTATTCCTTTTTCTTAAAATGAAGAAGTAGGGACTTCCCTAATGGTGCAGGGGTTAAAGTCTCAGCACTATCAAGCTATCACTGCTGCATGAGTTTAATCCCCTGCCAGGGAGCTAACCCACATGGTGCAACAGACCTCTCCTGCCTCACCCTCTGCTCCCCTCAGCAGTGTCTTTCAGTAGATCTGCCTGTTCTGCTCCCCACTGTCTCTGATGAATCCTTTTACCCCCTGCAGCTTTGGCCTACACTCAAGTTCTTGCATGCATAAATAAATAAAAATAAGTTTTCAAAAAAATAAAATGAAGGAAAATTTTATAAAAGTTCAGTGAGGAAGAAATAAAAGGAGAGAAGAAGAAATCAAGGAGAGGTAGATTAGTATTAGCATAAGTGAAATGAAGGAAGAAAAGGAAGTTAATCTCTCAGGTTTGACAATAGTTTTATATTTCTTTTCAAGTCATTTTAATTTCTACTTTTGAATTTGAACAGAGAAAATTTTCCTCTCATTTTCCTGGGCTGACAGAGACTAGTTACTTTAGGAGAACAGACTGGTTTCTTTAGCAGATTGAAAACTTGCCCAAGAAAAATACACAGAGATCCAAAAATTGGCAAAAAAATAAGATCATACAAAAAGAACGTTTATTGTAAGCACTCTCTACCTTAGAAAATAATACTTCAAACATCACCATATGAAATGACTACAGTAAGAAAATCACATTTCCAAGTTGAATTTATAATATTAAGTTCAACTAGAAAAAATGTAACTTAAAAATATTTTCATAGGGAAAATACATATTAACACCATATGTATGTATATATTTACATAAATATAAACACTTCAAATATATAGTAACACTATAACCAAATAACATAGCTGGCTGAAGTGAAAGAAAAGTGTTTTGGGATGAATTAGGAAACAAAGGGGATCCACATCTAGTAATTAATCTCTTAAGTCCTTGGCCAAAGTTTCCCATTTCATCCTGGGTGACAAATGTGTTTTGGAATTTGATATCCAGAAGATCCTTGGGAGGTATTTGAAGAGTAATTTTTCTTAGAGAAGGCAAAGTGGTAAAGAAGACAAAGTAAATTGTCTACAGTATTCCTTTGATATGATATGCTTATTTTTCTTTATTACAGTAATACCACATTAATTTGTACTAACATAATTTAAATTGAAAATTAAGATACATTCTATAAATTTTACTACCTTTTAAAATAGCAAAGCACTAAGCCTAAACCGATTTCATCAAGCGTGATCTTTCCTTGATGACCCAAGGTCAACATCATCAACTACCTGCTAGATGTGAGATATAGAGAGAGTCACCTGAACCTCTCCTTCATCTGTACGATGTGAGAGAAAGTATCTCTCTCAAAGAACAGTGATGGTGGATTAAATGAGATCATGCCTGAAAAGTACTTAGCACAGAGTTCTCTACATTATTGGGACCAAAATGATAGTTACTATTTTTAACATATTTCCCTAGTCTTGATCATAATCTAAAAGAGAAAACCAACAACAACAACAAAACAAAACTTAGGGTGAGCTAAGAATGCAACTTTTGAAGAAGTTACCATATAAGAACTAAAACTCACATTTCTCTTTTAGGAAACAAAAAAAGATCTAACTCCCATTTCTGGCAAACCTGATGTCTGGAGACAACTTCTCTGTATAGAAAGCTAAAAATGTTGAATAAATACTTATTAAAAATCTCTTAGACATAAACTGAGCTGTCAGGAGAATAAGTGAATACTTTGAATGAAGTTTCTGAATTCTGAAAGAATTTGGAAAGCATACTGAAGCCTCTTGGTAAATCAGGGCTGACAAAAGAGTTTTCCCAGAGGCCTTTGCTCATCTTTGAAGTCTAGACTACAGTGTGAGCTTTAATCTATGGAATGCGGTTGCGGAGGGTGGGGAGGGGGGATGAATGGATAAGCCTGGGGGGCCCTGCAAAATAGGAGGTTAGATCAGAATTCCACAAGATCCTTGCCCCACCTTCCCTGTCACACCCCACACTGAATATAATGAAGTCTTTAAAAGGCAGGCACTGGGTATATGGCTGCTTGTCTGTCTTGGACTGGTCAAGAGTCTGGCATGAAGGATGGTGAAAATGTATCCCCTGACAATACCTGTCACAAAACAGCTCTTAGGACATGTTTGGAATTAGACTTCACTTTAATTATGGGACCTTATAAACAATTGTCTTTCCAGACACTTTCAGACCAGGCCTCAAAGAACTCCAACAAATAAATTTCTATGAAGAATGTGAGATCACCATGACAAAAGTACACAGTGTGTGAGCAGGGCAACAGAAACAGCAAAAGAAGTCAATTTGCAAAACCATAGGCATCTGAATTATGGAATATATAATAAACATTTGTAAAAAAAAATAAAGGAAGGATTAAATGTACACCTGAGGATGTGAGACTTTGAACACATACAGGTAAATTTGAAAAAGAATCATGGGGAGGGGGGAGGGGGAGGGTTGAGGGCAGACGGGAGCACTGGGGACTGAGGTGATGGTGATATGGTGATAGGAATACATGGGGATTACAACTGATGTCAAATATATATAAATTAAAAAAAAAAAGAAGAAAAAGAACCAAACAGAACTTCTAAAGTGAAAAAACTGATATCAGACATTTAACAGATAAGGCAAATTTGAGATTGAGGATTGTGGAAAAAAGGTAAGTGATTAAGACTAAATAATAGTTGTAATAGACATAAAAGGTATATTCTGAACAACTTTTACTAAAATTCTGAAAATGGATAAATACCTAGAAAAAAGTAATTTAATGAAATTGATTTTGACAAAAAGGCAATTTCACTCTTTTATGAAGCCTTCTGAAACAGAAAAATAAGGCACTCTCTCCAAGTTAGGGGGCTATCAAAATGTTGATACTAAAACATACAACAGTATAAAAGAGAAAAATTACAAGCTTATCTAACCTCTCTCTATAAATGTGGATGCTAAACAAAATAGGAGCAAACGTTAGATCAAGACAAAGTTGAGTCTAACTCAAGAGTGTGAGTTTAACATTTGAAAATTATTTCAGGTAATTCACCATATTAACAGATCAAATGCAGGAGAAAATTGTGTGTTGTACAAGTCTAGACAGAATAAAATGTATAAAAATAATTTTTTATTTTCTAATACTCTTTGTAAGATGATCATACCCTCACATCATAGCTGGCATTTTAAAATAGATCAAGCAGTGAAAAGAAGCTGTTTTTTTCTTTCTTAAGCAGAAACACGCATATGCAAAATTAGCATATAAAGCAAAGAGAAAGGGAAGGGATACTCAAAAGTCCCAAAACACAAGTCATTAAACACATTCCTCTCATTCATTAAAAATTCTTCACTAAGCCTCTATTAGATGCTGAGAGGTTTGACAAGATGCACTGCAATAAATTAAAAAATCACATCTGAGGCCTCTTAGTATGAGTCACAAATGCTTCAACTGTGTTGCAACTGTACATGACCCTGCAGGTCTATACTGCCCACCAGAAAGTTGACATTCTCCAGTGTATCTGGTACAAATGTTAGAAGACAGACTTCTGCCAAATGTGGCCCCGTTATCCATGCTTGTCTCAAATAGTTTGCGATGTCACAACTGTGAATTGATAAAAATCCCACTGATATTTGTCCCCAAAGCTATGCCCACAGCACCAAATAAGGTCACAGTATTTGTGATGAACTTTGAAGATGTGCACCTAACAGGACACCAGAGAACAAGGTCCTTCTCAAAGCATCAAGGATATCAACTTGTACATTCTCTTCTACATTCTTGACTCTAAGGACATCTGGCTTGCAGGGTTGATGCCTGGCCTTATTTTCACAAAGAGGGTCAAACCTATTATATTAAGTGACCAGCTGACCTTTGCAGCAATCACCACAGTTGAACACACAACAGCAACTCCACATCAGCATTCATGAAATTTACAGAAGGTTTGATGAGAAACCACCAGGAACATAGGAAAAAACTTCAGGGTTCATTAAGAGTCATACAGGTATTAGGGGGGCTCCCTGGTGGCACAATGGGCTAAGCAACATGCTATGAAGCAAAACGCAGCGTTGAGGCACGAGTTCTATCACTGCCACCAGCCAGGAAGCTGACCTACATGGCACAGCAGATCTCTCCTGCCTCGCCCGCTACTCCCCTCGGCAGTGTGTTTCAGTCAGTCTGCCTGTTCTGCTCCCCGCTCTGTCTGGTGAATCCTCTCACCTCCCGCGACTCTGGCCTGTACCCCAGCTCTTGTATGCATAAATAAATAAATCTTTAAAAAAAAAAGTCATACAGGTATTAAATATTATGCTTGCAAATTACAACATTGTTCACAAAAATAAAACTGAAGGGAAAAAACAAAATTAATACTATTTATGAGTAAATATCTAGGTCTTACAAATCCTGATTGAAAACTGTGAAAGTTAATAGCATAATGGTTAAAAGCCACAGACTGGAGCAAGATCTAGATTTGAATCCCACCTCTATCACTAATTTTGTGAACATGTATATCTTTTAAAATATTCTTGTGACTCAGTTTCTTCTATTACGGAGGTAGATAATAATAGTAAGTCTATTAGTGACTTTTGAGGTTAAATGAACTAATACATCCAAAAACTGCTGAGAAGATTAACTACCACACAATTAAGAAATAAATATTAGCTGTTATTAAATATAGGAAATTTTATGACATAAATGAAGAAAGTAGGATTTAAAATTAAATACAAAATGATGCAATTTTTTTTTTTTTTTTTTTTTTTTAGCTGCTCTCTCTTAGCACCTGACCATGCGTACAGGAAATACTGTAACACTGAAATGCTAACTCTGAAGGATGAGGCTTGGGGAAATTTATTTTCCCTTTTAGTTCTTAAATTTCCAACAATTATGTAGTTGTTTTAAAATGATAACTCTTTTTCCCAAGGACTCCTCCTTTAGTTAATCACAGTACGCCTCAGTGTTATCATACTCATCTTCTCAACAGAGATCTAGTTTAGTGACATAAATCTCAGGTTACTTGGCAAGAGAATGATGAATAAAGAGAAAAATCAGAAAGGCAGGTTCCCATATTAGGGGGGAGAAAAGATCTCAGTATTTCCAATGCAGACAACACAGGTCAGCTAGAGATGACACTCATGATAAAAACCAGCACAGGCTTGGGGATAAGGAATATGGATTTTTAACCTCTTAGGTTTAATTGGTTAAGTTCTGTATAGATGGCCTACCAAAGTAAAGATGTCCTATATATACAGAAGGACTAAATTTTGAATTATAATAGTGCAAGTGCCACAGGTATGTCTGAAAACAGTCTATTTTTAAAATAAAATAAATGATTTGAAGAGGGAATAATAAAGCAAAGCCATCTTCCTTTTAATCTGGATATATCTTTTGTCTTTAGGAGTCAATCTACTGAAACAAAAATGTCCCTGGAGTAATGTCTATTTCCTGCCTGCCCGCACATTTTGATCACCCCTGAAATGTCTGGAGAATTTCTTTATTGGTCACTCTTTCTGGAATCTGCTATGAAGCCAGGGCAGCACAGTGTGGCCAGATTCCAACACCCAGAACCCTGCCTGGGACTTAAACTTGGAAGCAAGCAAGTGGAGAAAGAACAATGGAAACTCCATGGTGTCACCAGGGAGGGAGGGAAATAGCGGTTTTTTCTGAAGGCAGCGGCATAGTCACCTTCATAAGTGACATAGTGATGTTTTCCCTAAAACAAATGGCTGGATTTCTGCACTATTCATTATCCATTAATAAATTCTGCTTTTGTTCCAACTTTCCAGGGTAGCTTCTGTTATTTCAAAGGATTCTGAGAATATGAGGAAGGATGATAAATGCAGGACTAATGTCAACTGTCCCACAAAATTATAAAAATATTAGATAGGTAGTACTTCAATAGTTAATCCTTAGTTTGTTCCTACTAAAGACTAAGTTTCATTCACAGGTGGGAAACATTCCAGGATCACACAACTGGTAGTGTATGGTAGAATAACTCCAAGTATTCCTGACTCCAGCGTCTTGAATCTTATAACTGACACCCCCTTCTTCCCTCAAGTAGAGGTTATAATGATGACACTTTAAAACATTCCCTAAAGAAGGAAAGCTCAGCTTGTTTTTCCCAAGCTCTTTCTCAGACTTTACCCTTCACTTCATTGATTTCTAAACTTGAATGTAGAAATGGAGTGGAAAACATGTAAAATTGGGTAAAAATGAAAAACTTACTAAGATGGATACTGGCAGCTAAACATAAGAATAACTTTCTTTTTTAAGCCAATTCATATCAACCACTAAAAAGGAAATAAACCTATAATTCTCTCAGGGACATATGAGAACACTATTAATGATGTTATATGTATCATAAAGAACTAGAGGAGCAGGAAATAGTACAAAGAATTTTAGAAAGTATAGTTCCAATATATCCTGATTTCTGTAATCAGCTCTATATTGCAAATTGCCGCTTCATCATGATAAATTTGCAAATGTATTGGGAAGCTTAAAAAGATCTTTTAACACCTGTTTTAGGACACCAACCTCCTTCTATTAGCCCCTTTGCATATTTAGAAAACACGATTCATTTACCAAGTCAGTGCAAGTTTTAAAACATGAATGCATTCAGTGATAATTTTATTTTGCAGAATAAGGAAGCACAAGGGAGCTTCTAAATGTTGGCTCTCATTATACTTCCAATTATTTCAATTATTTCATATTATGCATAAGGCAATTTCCCTTCTGATAAAATGCTGGATAAAGATATCCATGGGAATCCAAATAGCATCAGTCTTTGTACATATGGTAAATTATGTTCTTGGGGGAACAACGAGCTGTGAGTTAGGTGATGCAATATGAATTTGATTTTCTTATAGAAACACTATTAGAGCAAAAGCTTGCATAACTAAACCTATCCTGACTTTACGTATAAGTGAATATAAACACTGTATTTCACCAACTATCCTGCATAATTTCAAACATAATTCCAAACATATGGCAACCAAATTAATAAGACTATGGCTATTATTTGTTTGATGATAAAAGTTAGAGGCTGAAAAACTGGCACTACCAAAATGATAGAGGCAATAAATTTTTCTTTGGGTCAGTATCAGAGATCCACTTACCCCACAAGCTAATTCATTCTTCTTAAGGACTTTCTTACTTGGGAGGAGTAGCTTTGCAATAGCTGTGTTTGTCCTGCATGGCCCTAGGCCCTAATCACATCCCAAAGAGATAAACCCAGACCTAATGGAAATGTTTCTCTCATCAAGGAACTAAGAATTTTTGGAAGAAAGGATGACTTAACTACTTTTTCAGAAAATGTAATTTTTGCTAACCTTTCTTATAATTAAAGAACTAGATAAGAGCTTTCTATATAAAAACATGACTTCTGGTTTTCTGAAGATTCCAGCTTCTTAACATCACCAGGTACATTTTGAACCTTAATATATAAGTCTGGATATCTTTATCTAACAGGGTGGTCCCCGGGAAAGGGGAACATTTCAGGATTCCAGTCCTGTCCTAAGTGAGTGGAGCTGAGCAGGGATAAGAATATGCTAAAGAGGAGATAGAAGGACAGAAGAAAGGGAGGAAGAAGGAAGCAGGATGGAGGGCAGCAAGGAGACATGGAGGAGGCATGTGGAACAAAGGGACGTGAAGAAACTGTGCTTGCTTTTTGGTTTTGGACTGGTTGGAACAGATGTGGGTGAGAGACCCCTGGGGAGGTTAACAATGGCAGCTTTCATCCTGATTTTAATTTTGCTCTTTTCCTCCTGGATTTGTCTGACTCTTTCTAACCCTTTTCTCTGGGTCTCCACTGAAAGGTCCTTTAAATTGTGGTAGGCTTTTGGGCCTTGCTTTGGGCCAATCCTATTTGGCTGGACTTTTACCCACAAGAAGATGGGTAACTTTAGATGTTTGACCTAGTAACTATATTCTTTGTCCTTTCCATATTGTACCCTAATTGTATTAAAGTTCCTTTCCATTAAAGGCCTTATATGATTGTCTTGATGCAGGGAATGGCAGAACCCATTTAGAAAAAGCAGGTTTGGGAGTTCTGGGGTGCCCATTTCCCTGCCCTGTAACAGTTAGGGTAAAGATAACCAATAATTACTTCTCCCATGTTTTCCTTTCCATCTGTCCTTTCATTCCTCAGAAAACAAGTTCATACAACCAGTTAGCTTCAAAACTTTGAAATATACAGGTGGTCAGACCAAAAAAGAGGATTAATTCTTGTGTATTATTTAATATTGCATCTCAACCTCACATCATGTATGTTATCTTATTACATAACATATTACACATTTTAGTAGTAAAGTGGGTTACAACTACTGTGGTGCCTTGGTTTGCATCTTTGCTACCTGAGAACTGTTAAAAGATACCTCAAAGTTGGTTGTTTAGGATCAATGTGGAGATGGTTCAGGGCTTTTTCTATCTCTGGAAAATTTTCACAAATGTATAGATTTAGGGTTCTTTTTTTATTTCTGTAATGTTTCATTTTTGAATTATAATTTTAAATATCAGTTCTGTACTATTCTTTTGTTTTTCAGAGAACCTGATAATTTTATAAAATGACACTTTCCTTCCCTGTCCTTCATTGCCAATATTTCTTTTGACCTCAAATGGGTGACAGAACATACCACCTCAAAATATACCATCTTGGCCAAAAGATAATTTGAGTTAAAGGCACTTGAAAAACAGCAAATGCAGTAAAAACACTCTGACTGTCCTTCTTTTTCTTAAAAACAGGAGATGAAATTTCTTTGTAAAAAAGATTTATAGTCTTATCACTGAGGACAAGAAGCTGATACTGAGAGAATTCTACACAAACAGATCTTACTAAAACAATCATCTTCCTTTAGTCTCTACACATAGTTTAGGCTTCCACAATTGCCCCTCTTTGTACAAACTACATATAAACTATGTACTTTCCTTATGAGGGTTCCTGACTCTCATAAATGTTACGTAAGTGTGTAGGCTCTTCTCTGTTAATCTATTTCATGTCAGTTTACTCCTCAGGACCAAATGAAAAATTCTAAGAAGGCAGAGGTAAACATTTGCTTCCCCTTCAGAGACCCTTTTCAGTTCTTATATAATTTTCATTTTTCTTGGTTATTCTCCTATCTTTTTAAAGCCTCATTAAATTTTTACTAGAGTCTATTTTTACTCTGGTAAAAGTCTATGGGCACCTTTTATTTTTCATTTCTGAGATATTTTTTACTTTTCCTTCTATTTCTTTTCTGAGTTCAACACATTCCCTTTTTATTTATCATGGTTTTTGTTCATTTTGCATTTCTGTTTCAGGCTGGTTTTCTGTATCTTCAAATGCTTGTTTGCATGCCTTTAATTCTGTTTGGAGTGTGGACTTACAGTTTCCTTTTGCTTCATGGTGGTTTTGAAGCAGAGAATTTTCCATACTTGATGACTGTGATTTTTCCCCTCTAACTTTCTACAAAATTTGTCTGCTGGCTTTACTTTCCTTTTGTTCACTCTTATGATATTGGAGCATTTTTCAAAATTTGTTTTAATATGTTCCCTTTTCTGTTAGTCTAGCAAAGTTCAGGTACTTTAGTGGGTTTTTCTGCCAGTGTGGTTTCTTTGGTGATGGGAAAGGAGCTGTGAGCCTTCTGATTATGTGATTTCTCTTTTTCTTACAGAATTCTCAATTTCCTCTTTCTTCTTCATAATCTAATTGCTAAAAAGCATGATTTTTTTTCTCTCCCACAAGCTGTACTTCTGGAAGACTGCCCATTAGGTGGTGCTTATCCCTTTAAATTGCATGTGTCTTTTTAAATGCTAGTCTTTTAAATCACACATACTTTACATCCCCCCCCTGTACTGCATGCTTTGATCTGCTTGAATATTTTTGTAGCATTTAAAATTTAGGCTAGATTTAATCTTTTCCGTAGTGATTTCAAATCACTCTTAAGCACTTTTGCTAGCCTTGCTTGCTCTCCTGTCTTTTTCTCTGCAGTATTTCTGGGTGGTCTCTTGTTGTCCAAAAGCCTTGTGACAGAGTGGAAGTGGGGCAGAAGGTAGAAATATAAGTTAAAGAGAACTTGTTGATTTTTTTCTGTTTACTCACAGTTATTTTGTAGTCTTGGCATGTTCTGTCTCCAAATAATGCACAAAGTATGGTTTTGTGTAGAATTTTCATAATTGGGAAGTTTTTGTTTTCCATTTGGGAGACTGAGCACTACATAACTGCCTTTGTTTTCTGCTACCTGGAAATGTGTACAGAGCATTTTTAGGCTCTAGGCAATATGCCAGAGGATGGAAAAAGAGGGATACAAATTTTTCAATTTAAACAAACATCCAGTTAAAGATGCAGGTTGAATGTCACCAAGAATGTAGTAACATATAGGAGAAAACTTGAATTTGTGCATCCAGGGTCATTCTCAGGCTGTGGCTTCTGTCATTGATTCTTAACACCTAATGATGTCTACTTTGGAGCTCTAGTGGGGAAAGTGGAGGAAACAAACTGCTTACAAAACTTATCAAAAGTATCATCTGCAGAGTAAGACTCTCCAAGCCTCCAACACTGCAAATTGAAAACAATAACCTACTGAAAGACAATATTTAATAAACTCTTGTATACCCAGAACAAGTCTATTTTAAATGGATATTTAAAAGCATCTGAATGCCAAATAGGAAGCTATGTTCTGAATACCATCAGTGGGTTAAAAAGAAACAATAAATGAAGAAAAACTGAAAAATTCAGGGAATGGTTGAGCTGGCTCTACCGTCATTAAACACAATTTCCTTTTCATTTCACACAACTCTAGGAGTACAAACAGCGCCACGATCCATTTGCCTCTAGAAATCACTCTGCAATTTGTGACCAGAACTGCTGACAACATTTAGTATACAACTGAAAATTGGGGGAATGTTTAATTCTATTATGACCTAAGGTATTTTACTCCCTCACATGCTTGCATCCATCCTGAACAAATTTGATTCAAAGATATACAATAGTGGTAAAATGTGATAACAATTACAATAATTGTAAAAACAGACACACTTTGCCTTTATAAGTAGAATAAAACTCAAAAATCCACACCTAGACATCACGGTAAAACTACAGTATATCAAGAACAAAGATAAAATCTTAAAGACTTGTAGGAAGAAAAGAGATGGATGATCTTCACATGAATAGCAATCTTAGAACAGCTCTCTTAAGAGAAGTAGAAGGCAGAAGGCATTAAGTAATGGTTCCTCAAACTGAAAAGGGGCCCAGAATTCTGTACCTAGCTTTACCATCATTCAAGACCACAAACAACATTAAAACAATTTGGACACAGAAAAACTAACAGTTTTATGACCATCCGTGAAAGGGGTATTAAAACGATGTGGTGTGCAAAGAGAAAAGCACAATAGATATGTATGTAATAAAGATTAAAACACTTAAAATTAACAACTGATTGATTGTTTTTAAGTAAAACAAACAAGTACAGCAGCTGATAATAATAAGGCAGATACAGCATGAGAGCAAGAAATGTGCTGAGTATGCAGTTAAAATAAGGTGATTCTAGCCAGTTTGAAAAAGGTAAAGATACAGAACAATTCTGTTTTCATTAGAAAACTTTGTTTTATATATTTAAAATCTTAAGAGTTAACCACTAAAAGATGATGGGAGAAAAAAAACTATCAAAACAAGAGGACAAGATATCAGAGAAAATATAAAATATGACCACCAGAAAGCACACACTTCTCCACGCACATTGGTAGAAAAAGTCCAATCACATCAATCATATCAGGCATCATGATAATTTAAGCAGGCCAGTTTTTCTATGGCTTCAACTAGAACTTTATGTACCTGGCAGTGAGCTATCAATAATTTAAGTTTGATTAATATGTAGCATACAAGACGGCCTCTGGTTTATTGTTTGAAGCTATTGTGACAAAACTGGCCTATTGCTTCAATATAATGAAGCCTCTGCAATCTCATTCCAGTTTCTAATCTATAAAGAAGCAGAGAGCTGATTTTTAAGGGGATGCTAACCTTAAACTGGATACTAGCCTTTCTTACTCAGCTAACTTAATTCACGAGTTCTTGTACTTCTAGGAATCCTTCAACTTAGGACTCTTAGGTTTTTGAGCTAGAAGAATGAGAAAACTGGGATTTAGGTAGGTAAGTGACTTATGAGATAGGTAAAACTTACTTAGGTTGGTAAGTGACATCTGCCCAGTCATACTGGTTTGCAGGTATCATATGCACCATGACCAGAAACCAGAGCTTTCTCCCACCTCCATGAGTTCCCCCTACTTTTGTCAAAAAACAGGTCCAAAAGGTGAGGATCAAGGGCCACCCATGGTAGCACAGTGGGTTGAGTGCCACACTGTGAAGCATTTGTAGCACAGCGGAGCCAGTTCCATCTTGGCCAGGGAGGGGACCCACATGGCACAGCAGACCTCTCCTGCCTTGCCCGCTACTCCCCTCAGTGGTGTATTTCAGTCAATCTGCCTGTTCTGCTCCCCACTCTGTCTCTGGTGAATCCTCTCACTCCCCATACCTCTGGTCTATGCCCCAACTCTTGTATGCATAAATAAATACATTTAAAAAAAAAAGAAAAAAAAAAAGAGGAGGACCAAGAGGACAATAAAAAAAATTCATTCTTCCTCTTACTTCCTTTGACCTAGTGACCCAACACATTTTCTGTTCTAAGTCTCACATTGCTGAAGCAATCAGTCTACCAAGAGGCTCACCAGGCTCATTCAAGGCTTATGACAGTTTCACCTTCCAATCCAACATTTCCTTGAAGGCTGGCATACTTCCCAGACTGTTGTTCCCCATCTAGTCAGAAAAGCTCTTCTGAGCAACAAAGAGGTTTCCTCTATGAGAGAAATAAGCTCAGCCATTTCAATCTTGATACCATGTTGTTTCTTAAAGAAGACAAAATTATTTAGCTTCTTTTGCAAGACCCACCACCAGGAAGCCTCTTGAAGATATACTTCACAGCCATGCTCAGTATGTGAAAAAGAACCAAGTCCTCCTGCTTATAACTCAGGTAAGTGAAGAGGCTCAATTTTTAAAAAACTTTCTTGATGTCTCACAAATAAACGAAGTGCAAACCCACGGGAAAATGCTTAAGCCACAAATGTTTACACATGGAATAGGAGCCAGAATAAAAAAACAAAAAGGTGAAAGACAAAAGTGGAAAACCCCAGAGGGAGAGTAGAAAGGGAAGGGAAGGAGGGAAGCAGAGAAATCGAGGGCTGTCCAGAGAACATTAGAAGTGTCTTCTGTTTCCTTTTTTTTTTTGAAGTCTACCTGACAGTGTTTTCCTTTGGCTAGCATCCAAATGAGGGAATGATCAGAGTCTGGCAGGCAGGACGAACCAAGGACTAGACAACTCTCTAACCCTATCATTCCTGACCCATCTTTGTGGCTGTGAGGAAGGCCTTTAGACATTGATTCCACTCTCTTGCAGAGAAAAAACAAACAAACCATGTAGTACATCTTTATCTATGTTTTTCTTCAGTTAAACACTTTCAAGATGCTCAAAAGAAATAACATAGTCCTTTTATGGAAAAGTTGTATTACTCAGCCTGGGTGAATAATTAGGAACAGCTGAGATCATACACAATGCCTGCGTGCACCTACTTTAAAAGGAACTTAACAACTTAGCCCAACCCCCTTATTCCCAGATAAAGAAACTAAGACCAGTAGTGGTTAATTGCTAGGCCAGGATCCTGAGTTCAATGGGTGGAAGATCTAAGACTAGACCTTGAGTGTCCTAGATCAGGGTGAGTCACTGTCTTACCACATAGGGCCTTTCCTGGGAGAAGGTGGAAGCCCAGAGTGTGGGAGACACCTGGGATACTAGGAGATACTGGGATACTAAGTGTTCACACCAAATGTGGAAACATGACTTACAGAGGTTAACTAACACCTGGTTTCTCAAAACATCTCAATGTAAAATGGAGAAATGGTAAAGAAAAAAAGCAGTAAAAGAGATAATACAAACTTCACCATGCTAATTCAGTTTACTTCAATCATCAGGGACTATGTTAGGTGCAGGTGAAAAAGAAAAAATGAATAAAAAGGGAAAAATAAGCTATATGAGTTAGTGACCAGATGTTTGTCATAATAAAAACATTTTTCCCCTTTACAGTTTTTTATTTTTAATCACTTCTCGGCCTTTTGGCTAAGATCAAGTGTAGTACAGTTTTTTATTTTAGCAGGAATATATTCATATAAGAATTTCTTATCTTGGGCCCGCCCTTGTGGTGCAGTGGTTAAGCAACACACTAGGAAGCAAACCGCAGCCACTGCAGCATGAGTTCGATACCTGAGCTGCCCGAGAGGTGACCCATGTAGCACCGCACACCTCTTCTGCCTCACCCGCTGCTCCCCTCAGCAGTGTGTTTCAGCTGATTGGCCTGTTCTGTACCCCGCTCTGTCTCTGGTGAATCTCCTTAACCCTTATACCTCTTGCCTTTACCCCAGTTCTTGTATGCATAAATAAATCTTTAAAAAAAAAAGAATTTCTTATCTTTATCTTTTATTAGAAACACTTTGTTATATATACTTGTTATAATGTGATTCCTGGGCTCTCCATTAGAGTTAGTGAATCAGAATCTCTCTGACTGCCCTCAGAAGTCTGATTTCTTAAACAAGCTTCCCATGAATGCTGACACATAAGAGGGAGAAGGGAACAGGAGAGAGAAGGTGATCAGCTGCGGCACTGGAGTAGCAGGGAGGGTGAGTGACGCACATGCACATGTGGAGGGCGTGTGAAGTTGTATTCCCCAAATTATACAGTATGCAAATCATTGGAAAATTAATAAAATTTGAGACCTTTCTTTTTCCCTACAAATTTTCACCACAAGATGCAATCACTAGGCACATACATAAAACTATAATCTGATGAAACTCTATTTACATGTTAGGATCCATTATGTTAGAGAAAGTTACAGTGCTCCCGTGTTTGGGACTGGGGTTCTTTAAAGGATGCTGTTAATGAAAGAGAGACTGTTGTAGCCAGATGGTAAAAATGAGATGTACAAGACTCAGAATTGTCAAAGAGGACCAATGGCATTTTCTTTGATGTATTTCTTATGAGTTGGAATATAAATAATAGAATCAGAAGACCTAGGTTGCCCTGCATTTTGGTAGCTATGTAAGTTTGTCTGTGTTACTTATTTTCCATACCTTAAAAACGGCGGTATTATGAGAATTTCTAAAAGGATAATATCTGTGAAAATATTTAAGTTATTATAGAGAACAGTAATCTGCCTGGGGAGAAAAAGAAAAATCATATTCACATCATTTGGATCCTAGAGCAGCATGTACGGAGCTGGAGTTTAATTTATTAACGTAAGATGTGGAAGTGAACAAAAAAGGTTTTCCTAAGCTCAGCGCTTGAGACTGTGGAATATGCCTTATCTTCCAGTTGAACATGTTTCTAAGAAAGACTTCTCTTGGGCACTCTCCTGTGAGAGTTAAGCTGCAAGTTAGGAGACAGACAGAGTTTAGTCAAAAGGCTCAATTTACTAATGGAACTCTGCCATATCACTACCTAGTTAGATGGTGTTTAAAGTAGTGATACCCAATTGAAACAGATCTAGAAGACTGTGAAAACAGTACTTACCCAGGGTCCTTTTTGGCCTCTTGACTCAGTAGTGAATTCATTCAAGAAATGTCAAAGGTAGATCTCACTCCTGTTGAACCATTCTGAGCAAGGTGTGCCCAGACCAGAAGAACTACCTAGTCACTATCAGAACAAACAATATCTTCTTCACAGTGAACCACTAACAAAAAGAAAAAGGCCTATGCAACAAGAACTACAAGATGTTATTAAAGGACTTAGACAATAGAATAAGAAGATGCAGGCTATCTCATGTTAAAGAATGGGGACAAGCAATACAATCAAAATTATTACCTTGCCTAAAATGACAGGCAAAACTTATTTTTAAAAGCCATATTTGCTAGTGGTTAAGAACAGTGAGTCAAGCTTTGTATTGCATGTGTGAACATGGCTAAGTTCATCACTCTGACTCAGTTTCTGCACTGGTGAAATGGGAAAAATAATATACTTTTTCATAGTGTTCATATGAAGATGAAATGAGCTATCTGTGAAATACAGGTCATTGAGAATAGTGTTGAATACAAAAAGCACTGAAAAAATACTAACTACTGTAATTTGCATTATTATTGCCTGGTAATTAATATCTAATTATTTTCTTTGACACCCTGAAGAAACTCTGTGCCATGGAATTGAGAAATGCTCATATAGAAAAGTCCTTGTTGCAACTGGTCAGCAGCTGATACACCACAAAAAGCATAACATAGAAATCAGAGTTTCAATCTCTAATACCAACTTAATCTCTCTGAATCTGGCTCTATAAAAATAAGGTCATTAGACTAGTTGGTCCTTCTATCTAAGGATGTTAAGCTAAAATGCGCAGTGCCATTAAAACCATCAGCCTGCCAAGCTGTGGCTCTGACCTGATTGCTTTAAGGCTCCATCTTCCACATACCTCACTCAGATTTAAAAGTGCTATTGCAGAACTTCTGGTTATGGAGTTGGTTGTGGCCTAAAAGTTTGGATATAGAAATGGTCTTCTGCCACTTCACCCAGAGGACTGAAGCACTGGGAGCAGGATCTTACTGGCAGCAGCGATGAGAGCAGCAGGCTGCAGCCAGCCCCACTTCCCAGGACACTTAGGAAGCTTCAAGTCCCCCTGCCTCTGTCTCTGTCAACAAAGCTTGGGAACCATACCATTTTCCTGTATGATGATCTTCAGTGCCCAGAGAGAGCCTAGTCTGGTACACTCTATTTACCCTAAATCTTACCAAGGGCTGACCTCTTTTTTTGAGTTTTTCTCATTTGTACAGAACCCCAGCCTATAATTTCAATGCAAATACCTATCTGTGCTCAAACCTGTTGGCATGTTTCCAGTCTGCACCTTAACTGTTGAGCTTACCCTGTCTCAGCAAAGAAAAAGGCTGCTATTTCTGCACCTAAGTATGTGCTTCTCAAACTTTGACTTCTCCTAGCGCAGTCTTTTGGACTTCTAGAATGTTAAATGGCAAACCAGGATCTTTCCATCCATCCATTCATTCATCCATCCATCCATCTGATATTTATTAAATATTTCCTATATCCAACCACTATTCTAAGTTAAATTGGTGCAATATTGAACAAAAACAGATGTCCCATTTAACATGTTAGCAGAGGGTAAAAAGACAAATACATAAATAACATCATTTTAAATAATGAGAAGTGCTAAAAACAAACAAAAAAAACAAGGTCTCATGTTTATTGTTAGCACTATTTACTATAAGCTACACTATGAAAATAAGTACCCCAGAACAGATGAGAAGATCAAGAAGATGTGGTATATATACATAATGGAATACTACTGGCAATAAAAAAAGATAAACACCTGCCATTTGTGACATGGCTGGAGCTTGAAAGGATAATGCCAAGCAAAATAAGTCAGAAGGAGAAAGATAAATAACAGTTGGTGTCACTAATATGTGGAATATAAAGTAACTAAATCAATAGACAGATAAAGACAAACCAAAAAACTAACACTGTATTGCTGACTACAGAACTGAAATACCAAGTGGGGAGGAGAGAGGCAGGGAGTGAAGGGGAAGGACAAGGAGAGAGGGAGGCCTAATGGTCTGTGGTGGTGGGCTGTGAGTGAGTTGGGGGTGAATGTACTGTGGTGATAATTCCTGATGGGGATACCTCAGTGTTACCTCAGAATAAAACAAGGTGAGGTTATAAAATAACAGTGATGAGAAGAGGGAACTCAGTAATGGGGGTCAGGTCAGGTTAGATCTTCTGTGGGAGGAGATACATGGGCTGAAATTTGAAAGACAGGAAGGACCAGTCACACAGAGGTCTGGTCCAGAGTGTTCTTTTGCTGGCAGGAGAAGAGAAAATGCAGAGACCCATAGCCAGTACCAGTTTACTGTGATAAGGAGTAGGAAATAGAGGTCAGTGTGGTTGAGCAGAATGAGAAGGAAAGAGTAGATGAGGTCAGAAAGAAAGGAAGGGCTCGATTTTGTCAGGTCTAGTCAGCCATGATAAGATTATTGGGGTTTATTTTCATTCCTGCTGAAATCATGGAAGAATTTTAAGCAGGGAGTGACAGTCCATTCTTCTTGAGCTTTGGCCACAGCTACACTACATGTTTAGCAATCCATCAGTGACTTACAACCAAATCTCACATTCTGTTTGCTCAGAATCACACTAGGGATATTAACATACTATAAGAGTAAAGTTAAAATGATAACAAAATCACCAAAAGATATTCTTATAGGTCTGAAAGAAATTTCATACTATAAGAGGTTACAATTTTATATATTTTAATAGTGCTAATTAATAAGATAAAACCTTCCCTTTGGGGTTTGGCAGTGAGAATAGCTCAAACAGGAGAGCCATTATCCTCAGGAACCTAAAATAACATTTTAACAGAAAAAGTAGCATTGCTCACAGCAACTGACTGGGCCTGGAAATCAAGAGAATTGGAAATGGAAAGATGGTATCTTTAACAAGTGTCATTCTACTATTTTAAAACTCTTGCCAATACAGCTCTTTTTTAAAAAAGGAAAAGAAAAAAGCATTAAAATGAGTTTTCAATTGAGAAAAAAAAATAATCCCCACTATGGGCAAAATTAGCAGCCCCATTCCTTGCCATTGTACAAAATGATTAAGTAGGGGTTATCAAGATGAAAAAGCAGAGTATCTCTTTCTAATTCTGACAGACACCCTCCCTTTCTTCACTGATGCTTATCTAGGAGTGAAGCTCTGCCTGCATCAGAAGTCGATTCCTGGCATGTTCCTGATAAGAATGTGTAGCGGCAGGATGGAGGTGGCACTGGAGGCAGGTTCAGGATGGTTCTGTGCAGACGGGTCAAGGAAGGAGAGTCTTGGAGCCCTCGGTGGCTTTTCATGCTTTTATTTAATAGAGGTGGCCAGGTACATGGCAGGCATGGGTGCCGGGGGGCTGGGAGGCTGGCAGGCCTCCCAGCCCCCAGCGCATCTCACCCTCTCGGCTGCTTC
The DNA here is from genome assembly GCA_019455555.1 of Galemys pyrenaicus. Lineage (NCBI taxonomy): Eukaryota > Metazoa > Chordata > Mammalia > Eulipotyphla > Talpidae > Galemys > Galemys pyrenaicus. The sequence continues at coordinate 1,641,993 of JAGFMF010011688.1, forward strand.
TTCTCTCTCTGCTGCTGCTGCTGTTGGTTCTCTCAGTTCTGTCCTCACAGTTCTGTTGGTCCTCACAGTTCTCACAGTTCTGGCGTCCTCATGACGCCGCCCATTTATGCCCGTGTCCAACACAGGTGCGCCCACTTGCGCATGCCCACCCTGGAATGCTCGCAGCACCACAGGTGTCCATCATCAGTGGTGGGAGGGTGGAAATACCTGATCAACCTTTACCCTACAGAATGCATCTTCCCAGGGGTAATAGCAGGGACATAATTTCTCTGGCAGAAGTTATTTACGAACTTGTGCCAACTTCTCTGTGGCTTTGGAACTGGGAAAATGTAGGTGCCTTTGACAATAAGATTCAGCAAATGGACTGAGCCAGATGAAGTACAATTAATGATAGAGAAGGATGTTTGAAAACTAGCATCCTCTAAGAGATCTGGGTTAATGGTGCTGAGAGAACACAATGCCAATGCCAGTCAGGCACTTAGGTCCATGTGTTTATATGAGCCTGAGTTGAGATCCTTAAAGAAAACAAACTCCTCTATCTCATAAAGAAGACATACACATTGGTTGTCTTTCAAATCTACCATGCTCAGTTTAGATTATCTTTACCTTTAATAGCTTTAAAACTTCAGGTGAGGCTACTTTGTGATATTATTTTCAATTTATACCACATGGATGATGGTTCTATTTCCCTTAATATGCTGAAAAATCCTCAGGTGAGGCATCTCCCATGGTCCCCACTCACCCTTTATATAAAAACTTCAAACAGCATTGGAGGAAGTGGAAACAAAAAACAAACAAAACATCTAGCCTTGCTCTCCAGAGATAACTACTGTTAAATTTCTTGTATCTGTCCCCCTTAAAAGTTTATTATCTATAAAACCTTTTGTGTTATTCAATGCTCAATCCAATGAAGGAAATTTAGGAAATATAAATTGATATAGAGAATTTTAAATCATTTCTGGTTTAGGGCAGTATACAAATAAATAACTATAACTGTAACTGTAAGATAACAGGTATGTGGATGTTCCAAGGGAGATACAGCCTACCTCCACCTACAATCACATTCCCACACCTCCCACACCTTTGGGTACAGATGGAGCTACCGAGGTACAAGCCTGATGAGTTCAGCTGTTTCTAACATGCTAGATGTTCCCTGGCCAAATCACTCTACTTCTCTAGATCCCTATTTCATCTCCTACAGAAAGGAGACAGTGTTCTTTAACATCTTTTTATAGTCCAGAACTGAAGTTGCTAAAAGAGTAATGAAAAATATAATCAGGTAGAACAAGCCCAAAATCTGGAATTTCTATTAGAAAGAAAATTACAAAGACAATCAATGTGACAGATGACCAGGAGAACATGGATACAAATTAAGTGGAGCAGTTATTTTCTTATTAGTTCCTTGAGATGTCATAGAAAAATCCATAGGCCTTGTTTTTACATAACAGAGGTGCACCAAGCAATAGACACTGATCCAGAAGTTATCATAATATCACGAAACTTCAGAAGTAGAACCAACCATATTTACTCATTTCTCAGCAAATATATATGGCCTTGTCACTGCCTTGGACGGCTCTTGAATGTCTTCCCATCGCCAAGAATCACCCAGATACGTTCAATTACATTCAGAGGCTAAAAGGTCAGAGCTTAATTATCAATCGCCACCTCAGTGACAATGGGCGGCCTACAAGGTAGAGGGTCTTTCTGCTGGTCATTCCATATTTTCTGTGCTGTTCTTACCGTATCCTTTCTCAGGAGCACAGATCAATATCCAGAGCAGTTCTAGGAAAGTGATGAGAGAAGGACAAGAGAGAAACAGGGAAAGTGCCAAAAGTAGGTAGGGCACTATCACTGTTAAATATCCATTTGGCTATTTGACTGCAAACAGTAGAAAAACTGTTGGTAAAAATAGTTGAAAATCCTTGTTCAAGGGTGAATCTCGGAAAGGAGAAGAGGCTTTCCCAAGACTCTTTGCCACATGTTCTTGCCATTTCTCTCAGGGGCAGGAAAAGTTGGCGGTGAAGAGAACAAACCCTGGAGCTAGAGAGAGATGGGTTCTCCCATAACTATGCATCTACCTAATCAGCTTCGAGCCTCCACTTGTTTAATTTCTTTAAAAAGATCAGACAAGACCCCACGTGACTATTATTATTTCTGGAGCTCTCGGTTTCCATGGACTATCTCCTGTGAAAGTCAGAATCCTTAAAATATAGCTACACACAAATTGCAAAGTCATACTCTGGTAAAGGAGCTGTTCCTTACCTGAAAGGAATTCATATAGCGAAGGGATGGAGGCAGAGTGGCGTTATTTTCTGATAAGAGCAACAGCAGCTCCAGGCAGGTGGCAGAGGGCAGGGTTAGGGAGTGGACGCTGATGTCACCTTCCCATGAGCTGGCAAGTCTGAAACACACAGATTATGTTCAATATCATAACTGCATCTGATCAAAATTATTTAAACGATCTGATATAGAAAAGAAAACTTTTAGTTGTGGGAGGGAAGGCAATATATAAGAAATAGAAATGAAATATATTAAAAACCAGAGTTAATGACTAAGGCATTTTTACAGGGTTTTGAATATAATGCAGTGGACAATACCATTTTTTTAGCTCAATATTTCCCACACAAAGTTTCAAAGACATATGAAATGCGGCCTTATTGCAGGGAAGGACGAGACTAACACATCCACCGATTTTTATGTTCTATGTCCTGTTCTACACATCATAGTTTGTTCAACCCTCATATAGCTAGGAGATGCAAATTCTGTTATCCCCTGCCTCTACAGATGTGGAAATGGTTTGAGTTAGATATGCCCTAAATAGCAGGCATGATTCACCTAGTTAAGTGATTTTCAAACTTCTTTAAGATGATAAAATCCTTTTGAAAAAACCTTGTAAATCCCACCATGTACAACACAAATAAAGTTGAAGGGAAAGAGCCTTCAGGAGGCTCCTTTCAGTTTCCAGAGCAGCCCATGAAGCATTGCTGCTACATCCTGTGACACCTATTCGAAAATCCTTACAAGTCATGATTCCTTTCTTGGTGAACTTCTGATCAGCCTGCAGCACCCACTTAGATTGGTTATCCTTTCCTTAGAGGCATTGCCATGTTTCCCTACTAAGAAGAAACCTGTCCTCTCATACCAGGTTTACATCTATCATATCACTCCCCATTTCCCATCTGTATCCTTTTTTAGGCTCTATGGATATCTCTGATTCACCTTAGATCAGAAATATGCAGCCAAGGCTTGCAGGTACTTTAACGTTCCAGCCTAATGTGAAAATAAAGATTAGAAAGCTGACCCTATGCTATTTTTCCTCAGACACAACCAGGTATTAGCGTTTTACTGACTACAAGAAATACCAATGTTTTCACTTATATTTGAATGTTTAAGTTTTCAGAATTTATATCCTCTACCCCACCACCCACAATAGGGTTCAAGAAGGCTATATTCATTCTGATTTTTTTAAGTGACCTAAAAAGGTTTTTGCTTTTTCTGAACTGGATCTCTTGCAGAAAATGTGACTCGATACTCGATACTCCCCTCGATTGTGAGTGTCCCTTGGGGACTTACCTGAATTCCTAAAACCTAAGTCAGGCTTGCCATGCTGCAGACCTTTTTTTCTTTTAAAGATTTTATTTATTTATGCATACAAGAGCTGGGATACAGGTCAGATGTGGGGAGGTGAAAGGATTCACTAGAGACAGAGTGGGGAGCAGAACAGGCAGGCAGACTGAAATACACTGCTGAGGGGAGCAGCTGGTGAAACAGGAGAGGTCTGCTGCGCCATGTGGGTCTCCTCCCTGCTGGGGATTGAAATCCCACTGCAGTGGCTGTGGAAGCCCCACAGTATGGTGCTCAATCCCTTACACCACCAGGGAAGCCCCCATGCTGCAAACTTTAAGGAAGGATGACCCAAGATGAAGTGAATAGTGCCACCTGGAGGGGGGCAACTGGACCTCACTATTCAGAGTCCTGCTAGAGAAGACACCATCTGTGTGTCACTTTTTTTTTAAATAAACATTTTCTGCTCCTCTTTTGGCAATATTATTTATAAGAGGAGGGAGGAATGGTAAATTATACAAATAAATACTTTTAGAGCAGAGTTATCTTAGTTTATTAAAGTTTTTATATGCTATCCATAATAGATGCTTATATTTTATAAGTCTTAGATCTTTGGTGTCTTCTGTTATTTGTCCTTTGTCTAGTATAACTAGATAGTAAGTCAGGCACCTTATAACTGTTGCTTCAAATCCTAAAGCAATCCCTGAAAGATAGGCATGCTTCATCCTATTTTAGAGAGGAGGAAACCAAAGCCAGAGAGGTTAAGTGATTGTCCAACATTCTGCAGCAAGTGAGTGATAGGGCCAGGGTTCACTTCGGTGGGTCTGAATTAAAAGAATGTGGTTTCCATACTACACCACCCTGACTCCTTAGGACACAACACAGATCTTTATCCTCTCCAAGCAAACCATGAGAAGGATCATCGTAACTGCTTCTGCTAATGCCCTTTTCTTCTGTATGTTAGTAACATTTCTACTTGTAAAAAAAATACAGTTAAGATTATTTTTGTTATTGTGCAAGAAGTAATTTTAAGCTGAGGTAATATTATAAAATGTGAATAAGAAAGAGAACAAAGATGGACGTGATTAAATATCCATATCACATTCAGTGAAAATAGTTAATATAAGAAAATATAAGTGGTTTTTACATAATTTATATAAAAATATATAAATAATAACCTGTTTTTAAATTTTTCTTCTATGTGCTTTCATATTTTTCAAGTGTTATTTTTATAATCAGAAACAAAATATAATGTTACGGTGATGATGTGATTTCTCATGCAAAGGAATGTTTACATGCTGCTCAAAAGAGTCAGCATGCTAATAAGTAGCTGTGGTGTGATCCGTTAAATAGGAATTTAAAATGCGACTGCACTGCTCTGTCACTCATCAGTGAGTGATCTTGAATAAACACTCTTGGAAAAGCCCAACTTCCTCATAAGATTCTGGAATTCAAACACTACCTACCCAAAGCACTAACATTCACAAAAGGATATTCATCACAATAATGATAACTCATAAAGACACAATTAGCTCTACGAGCTACCTATAATTCTATGTAATTGCAAATAACTGCCTTGTATGTGAATACAACATCAGAATTTTTAAATTTAACCCTCAAAGTAATCTTGCAATTTAACACATTTTACCCCTATTGAGGTTCAAAAAGGTGAAGAGTGCTTTCTTGATCATGCAGTAAGTGATGGAAAAGAAACTCAAGCATGATCTTCTCCCATCTAAATCCCATTCTTATTTTACTATACAGTAAACAAGGCAAAAACATATTTGATTTCTTTTAACAAGTTCTATCCCCAAGATTGAAAAATACCAAGGACAAATAATAAGGTAAGATTTAGCTATCATACAATACATCATTTTAAAATAATTTGAACCTTATTTTTGAAATTAGACAAACCAGCTAGAGGGTTCAAATTTCTGGTATTTATCTTGTCCTTCCTTTTCCCACAGTATATTTTTTCTTAAGTTTCAGGATTTATTTTTCTAATGTTAAGTTTTATAAATTTTCTCTGTAATTTTAATCACCTAAAATATTAGTTTAACCACGGCATTTATGTATGTATGTGAATAAAAAGGAATACATGAAAAGTTTTGGAAAGTTAGAACTGGAAGTAACTTCCTCAAAACTTCAGCTAATGTTTTCATATTGTTTTATTTTTAGGTAGAAAGAAACTAAGACGAGAGAGAAGAAAGAAAAAGGGGAGAGTGTTTTCCTGACCTGCTTAAAATTCAGTTTATTTTAAGTCAATCACTAAACTCACTTTGTGGAATTTAGGTCATGTGTTGATTAAGCCAGAGGTGATACCCTATTGACACTATCCACGTATTGCTTAAATATCAATATAAATTTCTGTTAATGATATGAACATTTTTAGCAACATTGGATTATAGTAATCCAGAATCTGGACTATTTCTGATATTTCCTGCAAGAACATCCTTTTAGACCTCAATCAGTGAAGTCACTATAAAATCAACTAGAAAGCTTTCAAAGGGAGCAACAAACTAAACATCAATTGAAACCTATTTCTGTGATTTTAAAAATCCTGGGAGAGGAAAAGCTTTCCTAGGAGCCCAGAACTGTCAGCCAGGTGACCTTACTCTAAGAGACCAAAATGCAAGCAGAGGACACACTATCCTTATTTCTAAACTTATGCCTGATAAAATTCTCTAGAGAAGCAACTATGGCCTATCTATTTTTAAAGAGGCAAGGAGAAGGGATTGGGGGAATCGCTTTCCATCACTTATAACAAAAAATGGTGAAATGAGAAAGAATCAAACACTAATCGATGCAAGAAAGAACTTGGGAGAATGAAAAGGTGACATGGTTATCAATGTAACATAACTGAAAATGACAGAGAGATGCCACGACACTCTTCCAAAAATTAAAACACTCCAAATGAGTCTGACATACAGAAAAGAGAAGAAAAAATAATACAGTATAGGAGAATAGGAGAATTCAAGATGGAAATATTTAACTGAAGTCTCATGTTTTTTATATTTAGTAGTTGATTTGCACATTTCAGTCCAAGAAGGACCTAAGAAAGCAAACAAGCTATTAATGATATTGAACTATAATACTGTTCTTACCTGTAAATTTTTAAAATACAATTTAAAACCTATAACCATGGTAAAATGCATCAACTTAAGCTCTCAAAATAGCAAAACAGGCAATTGACCACAGATGATTATTAGAATACTTAAAAACATACTATCAAAATTTTAAAAATTCTTATGAAGTGCTAAAAACATGAAAATCTGAAACAAAATGAACTGGTATATCCATTGTGATAAAATACTATTGACTCCTTCATATTTAAATATTTTAGAAGTTCTAGTTCATAAATAAAACATGGAAAACATACAAAACAATTACTGCTTATAAATTTCAAAATAATTGTCACAAAAGGAATGAACAGTATTTCTTTGAAATTACAAGAAAATTTGAGTTTTTAAAATATAAAGAAACCAAAAAAGAGCTCAAGGAAAAGAACAATTACAATTAAAAAAAATCACAACACAACAAAAACAAAAAGACAAAGACAAATCAGAGACATTTTGTGGGGTGGGGGAGGGAGAGGGACTGGGATGAAAACAGAAAGAGCACAAGGGACTGAGGTGATGGTGCAGTGGTGAAATGGTGGTGGGAATTCCATGGGGACTACAATTGGTGTCAGATATATATAAAAAGGAAAAAAATAAAATAAAATCACAATGATGAAACTGTTCATCAATTCTCATTTGATTAAGGAACTCTTAAGAGAAGGAATTTAAGTACATAATTTCTGAAAACTATGTCTTTCATATTTTGCCCATAAGACCTATAATCTTGTACAGGTGATATCTCTCCCACATATCATAAAGAATAAAGAAAATGGTTCTGCTTTAAATACTATACAAACAAAGCAGCTCAAAATGAAGTGCATTAATTAGTGCCAAAAAATAATAAAGGATTTTTAAAATACAAATGTCAGTACTTTTCAAAGACATCAATTACTGAGAACATAGAAAGTAAGCTGGCAACACTTTTAATGTAAATCCATCCTTATAAGTATGCCTGCCAGAAACTTTATAACTAGTAGTATCATTAGAAATATAATAATTTGAAGACATCCATCTAAAGAGAACAGTCATTCCTTGAGACTTGTCATTATCTTTTTAAGTTGGAGAAAATTTCAAGTGCTCAAAGGTATATTTGGAAGAAAATAAAGTTAAAAACCTGTCTCATGCCATATTCAAAATTATATTCAAGATGCATTAAAGGCATAAATTAAAAAATCTAAAAAAATAAAAATACTTTCCCAGAAAACCTAAGGAACTATATATATAAAAAACTCATAAGTCATAGTGTTTTACAATTTTTTTAAATTGTATTAATAAACAAAAAAATATATTCACAAAAATATATTCAGATTTTCACAAGCAGAGGGAAATTTTATTATAAAACTCCTATATATTTATAAGAGGAGGACAGAGAATACAAACTTATTTTTAAAAATCCTTTTAAGTAGTGATTTTTAAATCAAGTGAAGGGATAGATCTCATGACAATATAATTAAAACTATGGATTCTCTCCCCACGTATTCATTTATACAGAAACTTTTGCATATACTTTTGAATGTTTCTTGGACCACTCAATTGCCTGAGCCCACTGATGCCTCCTTTTATATAATTTTATATGTAAAATTGACATATACTCATTTTCTGTTTCTTTTTTCCCACTTAACAATGTTTTCAAGATTCATGAACTTCAGAGTAAGAATTAATCACTTTGAGGTTAAAATCTGGTTTCCAATTTACCATTTTTGATATATTGAAAGTCATTCCATTTTTTATTCATTCTATATAATTTTGTATTAGCCTGTAATAAATGTAAACACATAGGACAGATTTTCAGAGGTTTTTAAAGAGGTCTCCTGGATCACATTTTTACCACATTCCATTACCAGAGAAAATCAGTTGAAAAAGAGACTGAGAATTGCATTTTGAATCCTTTAATCTTTTAATATATAGTGGGATTTATAGCAAGGAAAGAAGGGTGGGTCATCATATGGAAATCAATTAACATAATTCACTGCATCAACAAAAAAGGAAAGATAAAGACCGCATGATCACATCAGTAGATGTTAAGGAGGTATTGGATAAGATTCAACATCAATCTATAATGTACAACCATCAAAAAACTGGGGATCATTGGGCAACTTATCTTAACGTAATAAAAGCCATATATAACAGATGCACAGCTAATATCACTCTCAATAGTGAAAACCTTTTCCACTAGATCTGGTAAAGACAAGGTTATCCAGTATCACCACTGCTTTTCAACATAGTAATAAAAGTCCTAGCAAGAGCAATTAGACAAGAGGACAGAAAAGGAATCCACTCTAAGAAAGATGAAATAAATCTATCATTATTTGCTAATGACATAATATACACAGAGTAACTTAAAGACTTCAATGAAGAAAATAATTGAAACAATAAATCAGTTCAGCTCAGTGGCTGGTTATAAAATCAATATATAATCAGTTGCCTTCCTAGATAAGCAATGAGCTAGAAGAGAAATTAAGAAAATGATCTCATTTAGGAACTCCCTTTTGGCGCAGGGGTTAAAGTCTCATCACGATCAAGCTATTGCCAGCCATTGCGGCATGAGCTCAATCCCCAGCCAGGGAGCTAACCCACATAGCACAGCAGACCTCTCCCGTATTGACTGCTATTCCCCTCAGCAGTGTATTTCAGGAGACCTGCCTATTCTGTTTCCCACTCTTTCTTTGGTGGATTCTCTCACCCCTCACAAATTTGGCCTAAACCCCAGCTCTTATATGCATAAATAAATATTTTTTTTTACAAAAGAAAATGATAGCATTTATAATCACACCAAAAAAAAAAATTTAGGAGTAAACCAAACAAAGGAGGTGAAGGATCTGGTAAGAGAAAAATAAGAAATCATTAGAAGAACTAGAAGACAAAGAAAATGGAAAGATATTCCTGCTGATGGGTTAGAAGAGTTAACATAGTCAAATGGCCAACTATCCCAAAGCATTATACAGATTCAATGCAAATCCTATCAAATTTTCAATGGCATTCTTCCAATAGATCAAAAAACAATGAAATTCATATTTAGTCTCAAAAGATCCCAAACAGCCAAAGCAATCCTAACAAACAAGAGGAAAAATGATGGCCTCACACTGCCAGGCTTCCAACTACATTATAAAGTTATAGTAAATAATACAGCATGGTACTAGAACCAAAACAGAAAGAGACAGACGGACTAGAACTGAGACTCCATAAATAAACTCATACCTAAAAGGACAGTTACTATATAAAAAAAAGAGTCAAGACTGTACACTGGAGCAAGGAAAGCCTCTTCAATTAAAAAAAACCTAAGTGTCCAAAAATAGCTGAGTGGTTTAAGAAGGTGTGGTATATATACACAATGGAATACTACTTAGCGATCAAAAAACTAAGCGCGTGCCATTTGCACAACATGGTTGGAGTGGAAAGAGATTATGCTAAGCAAAAAAAGTCAGATGGAGAAAGAAATGGTATCACCTCCATTTGGAATACAGAATATCAGAAAAAAAGGTAAGCTAAAGCCAAATTCAAAACTAACTAGTGAAAATGAGGCATTCATTGAGGGAGGATAAGAAAGAGGGTTGAGCACAAAGTAGGGAATGAGCACAATGGACATGGTGCTAGACTGTGGGCGCTTTGGTGTGGGAGTGCTATGGTAACACCTGAAAGGGGAAACCTATACTTCTAAAATACAAACAGCAGGGATCTCCTGGTGGCAGAAGGGCTTAAGATACAGCACTATGAAGCTGTACACAGCCACTGCAGCAGGAGTTTGATCCCCAGCCAGAGAGGTGACCCATATGGCGTAGGAAACCTCTCCTGTCTCATTGGCTACTCCCCTTAGTAGTGTATTTCAGTAGATCTGCCTGTTCTGCTCTCGACTCTGCCTCTGATGCATCCTCTCACCCCCTGCCCCCTCTGACCTGTGCCCCAGTTCTTCTATGCATAAATAAATCTTTAAAAAATAAAATACAAACAACAACATTAACCAACATTACCTCAATACAAATAAATTAATATAAAATACAAATGTGTTTGTGTTAACAAACTAACAAATTTGGTGACTGTTATTAATAGGATATTTTAGACAATGAAGAATACAAAATAAGTAATGCAAATGACTGACAAGGTGACGTGAACAGGCATATATTGCTTATACTTAAGAGATGATAGAAAGAGGAGGGAGGGTTTGGCTTTTTTTTAAGTACTGGTAAAATAGCTGGCATCCAAGTAATGTAAGGCAAAATTATTCCAGGTGATTTCCATAAACTTGGAACAAGGAAAACATTCACGTTACTTGCCTTCACATTTTGTGAAAGCAAACTTGGAAATGGGATTTTTTTTTTTTTGAAAGTCAGTATCTACCCTAACAGTCAATATAAAGCCCGTTCACCTATTTGCTACCTATTCATTTGGCCAATGAAATCATAATAATAGTCAATCTGCAGGTGTGCTGAGCACATTAGATATTGCTACCCAACCAGGGTCAGTTTAAATCTAATCAGACCAAACAGTTGTTTTAACAGTTGGGTTTCTCCAAATTAAAATATTCTATTCCTGACAGTGCCTAGAAGCTCAAACATTAAAACAGCTGCTCAAGTTTAAGAGTTAAAGCCAAGTGTACAGGCAATCTTCCTCTCATTTGCAACTGTAGATTCTTTCAGAACAGAAGTTCCTAAACTTGTGTTATTTTGACATTTTCTGACCTGCTTAAATTTTTATACTTATACTGCCTCTCCTCTGACCTTCAGCCAGTATTTTTGCCTTCATCATCTCTTTTGGTGTTTTCCCTGTCTCCTTTAACCGCAATTGCCAGCTGATAGTTTTGCATGTCCTTCCTCAGAAACCTCTGCTTTACAATCATCCTATCATCTTGGAAGCATTTTCATGTCCTGTGAAAGAGAGTTAGTAAATCAGAAGTTCCCAGGCTCCATTAAGTAATACATTATCTTCAATTACTTATGTTAGTGCTGTTATGGTTAACAGTTGAAGTGAGACCCTTAAAAATAATCCAAAAGTGTTCTCCAGCTAATAATTCTTTTTGGTCATTATATAAATGATTTTAAAATTCTAAATTTGTCACCATGATTTCATTTATATTTGTTTTCCAATTTTTTATATTTAACTGCAGTATAGAAACTTATTCGCCAACAATCACATTAGCAAAAATGAACTGTTTCATTTGTATCTAACAAACCTTTCTATCCATGCATTCATGCATTTATCAGCCCAACTTATTTTAAAATTTCTGCCAACTGGACTGGACACACCCAACCTAAACTGAGTCTGATAAGCTCTTAAAATCTGCAAAAGATCTTGACCCTGATTTTGGAACATTTGCTTCCTCCCTTGTAATGTCCTCTTCACGCCCTAAAATTATACCGCATTACAGATCATTTAAATCCTAGTTCCCAGGATCTGTCTCAGAATAGATTTACTGCAGGACCCAGACTCATCAAATCAGAACACACCTACAACACATTTCAAGATTACAAAATTTTTCCTGCAGCAGCAGATTCAGTTTTTCTGCTAAGTTATGTGCAGGGTGATTCTGGCACATTAATCTTAGAAACAAACTCTCTCCTATGCCCTACTTCTCAGTGGGGAGGACAGAAGCCAAAGATACACTTTGCAAGTAACTGCAGATGCCAAAAATGAAAAGGTGCTCAGACCTTGCGCCAAGCACCACTGTCCGGGGGCAACTCAACTCTAGTGGAGACTCTGGATTATTCTGTGAAACAGAGCTTTGGGGCTTGAAGTCATTTTAATAAGTCATGTCAGACTCTAAATTACCACCGTAGTCGAGTCAAATTTTTTTAATTAAGGGAGACTTTGAGTCACTGGCTCTGCTGTCACTAACCCATTATCATAATGTCAGTGTAACTAGCCCCAAAGTCTCCTAACTTTATTTCTGAGTCAATCTGTAGAACGGTATTCATTCTTCCAGCTTAGAGTATTGTTAGGATCAGTTTTGCTTTACAGGGCTAAACATAGAAAAGTTTTCATTTTTAATAAGAGCTTAGATAAATAACCCTAAATCCCAAAGGGCCTCGTTAAAGCAGTCCCATAAAAGTTTTACACTTGCATATGAGTTTGAAAAAAAAAAAAATGTCTACCTAGCAGTTTGAGCTCCTGCTGACTTCTCTAGCCTTGGGGAAGTTATTGTTGAAATTTATATATCTTGCTATCTCAGATGATTTAGAGCAGTCTTATTATGATAAATCACCATGAAGTACACCAAATGAAAGACACTGTTCAAACAAAAATCTCAATTTTAAATACAAAATATACACACAATGCACTCATCCGGATATTTAAATAGCATTAAGGTTCTGATACATTACGCATCTAACCACATATTTTATCCTCAGAGTCTAGTATGTGAAAACATATTTTGTACTAGGTGATTTATTTTCCCTTTCTTTTCTTTTTTTCAGAGGTCATTTCAATATATTTTGACTCTATGCTGGAGAATTAAAGTTGATGCAGTGAAGTTCCAACAAAATTGGAAACTAAATCAATTAGAGTAACAAGAACATAAGTAGTGAGCAATGTTAACATTTTATCCCCTCCCTTACAAGACTTGGGAAGATCAAGACTGACATCGTGCATTTAAAGGTGAGAGAATCATTGAAAACAAGAGAATCTTCAGTGTCCAAACAATGAAACACTGGAGATGGCTTTTTAAAAATGCCTCTGAACCTAGCATATTGCCTTACAATTTGGTTAATGCTTATTAAATATTTGCTAAATAAATTCTTAAAAATCAACTTAGAGATCATGTTCAGTTACAAGACAATTATCTGGTTACATGGCTATTATCATTGGTGTTTCTCTATCCTTGGAGTCAATGACAGGAATCTGTACCCAATTATGAAAAACAGTAAGATTTCAATGACAGAACCTCAGAGTAGAAACCATGCTGAGAGGAATGAAGCCCCCTGTAATAGTCCTGATGTGCAACTGTATGATCTTTGCAAAAAATAGAAAGGAAGGAAGAAACTCCAGTAAGAGCAAGATTCACTGTACCTACTGCATGAAACCTACTCTTCAAACCCGCTTTCTTCAGGAAATCTAACACTTTCTCCTAATTTTTCCCTAAGTTAAACATTCTCATTTACTATCACTTCATTTCCTCATATCACATGGAGAAGCCTCTTTACCATGGTAGTTCTTCTACTTGGTAACTGTGTATTAAAAAAGTGTACAATAAAAATATGCATAGCATCTTATATTATGATAAATCAGTTCACTGAAACTTTATAATGACATTGAAAATGGGATTTCATTATTATTATTTTACAGATAAGCAAACTGAAGTTCAGGAAGTTGAATGATATAATCATGAACTCAGAAGAAATAAGACTAAAATTTGGTTCTTCTGACTCCCAAATGTTTTTAAGTACAGTTCTGAATCTCAGTCTTTTTGGCTGTAAATGACAGTTAATGACATTTGCCCCTTAAGTCTCAAAGGTTTGTTATGACTATCAACTGAGATAACGTATGAAAAAAAGCATAAATGATTTTCAGTACTTTCTGGTACTAAGATCATTCATATATAGAAAGCCCCTGCTCTTTTAAATTTTTAATTTATGAATGGAAGAAATTCAAACCATAGGTCACACAAATACTGTTCTTTGCTACCAGAATTCAAAGGATATGGTAACTAAAAAATCCAGGAGTTTCATGAGACCAGATCCTAAAAGAAGCAGAGAAGGGTTTCCCTGGTGGCGTAAGGGGTTAACCGCACTGTGAAGCATCTGCAGCTACTGCAGTGTGAGTTCCATCCCCTGCCAGGGAGGTGACCCACATGGCGCAGCAGACCTTTCCTGCCTTTCCTGCTGCTTCCCTCAGCAGCGTGTTTCAGTCAATCTGCCTGTTATGCTCCCTGCTCTGTCTCTGGTGAATCCTTTCACTTCCTAGGACTCTGGCCTGTACCCCAGTTCTTGTGTGCATAAATAAATAAATCTTAAAAAAAAAAAGAAGTGGGGAAGTCTCTTGCAGTTTTAAATTCAATTAAGAAAGTATTGTCTGGGCCTCTCTGGTGGCACATGGGGTTAAGCACAGCACTATGAAGCAAACTGCAGCCACTGCAGCAGGAGTTCGAAACCCTGATCCCTGATGCCAGCCAGGGAGGGGCCCCACATGGTGCAGCAGACCTCTCCTACCTTGCCCACTGATCCCCTCAGCAGTGTATTTCAGTTGCTATGCCAGTTCTGTTCCCTACTCTGTCTCTGGTGAATCCTCTCACCCACCTGCACCTCTGACCTATACCCCAATTCTTGTATGCATAAATATTAGATCCTAAAAAAAAAGAAAGTATTGTCTTACACTTCTCCAAAGAAATGCAAATGGCCAACAGGCATATGACAAAATATTCAACATCACTTGTAATCAGGGAAATGCAAATCAAAACCACAATCAGATACCATCTTACACCAGCACATATTGAAAAAACTAGCAGCAACAAATGTTGGTGAGGATGTGGAGAAAAAGGAACTCTCCTACACTGCTGGTGGGAATGCAAACTACTCCAATCGCTCTGTAAGGCTGTGTGGAGGTTCCTCAAACTGCTAAAAATGGAGCTTCCATATGATCCAGCAATTCCATTCCTAGGTATTTACCCAAAGGACACAAAAACACTAATTCAAAAGGACGCCTGCACCTCTGTGTTTATTGAAGCACTATTTACAATAGGTAAGCTGTGGAAACAATCCAAATGCCCCAAAATAGATGACTGGATCAAGAAGATATGGTATACATACACAATAGAATATTACTCAGCAATCAAAAAAGATAAACTTATGTCATTTGCAGAAACATGGATGAAGTTGGAAGGGATCATGCTCTGTGAAATAAGCCAGAAAGAAAAAGAAAATACCAGATGGTTTTACTTATAGGAAGAATGTTGAAGATCCAAATAAGGGATGGGGGGGGGTGTGTGTGGAGGAGGGTGGGGTAGAAAGTAATTGTAATAAAGTAAAAATCAAAATCAACAGGCAATTATAAACCACAGAATCTGTAGCAGGAGAGGAGAGAGCAGGATCAAAATAGGGGTGGGTAGAGCACAAGGGACTATGGTGATGGTACACTAGTAAATTGGTGATGGTGAAGAATGATGGGGAAAAAGTCTTGTGTAAACAAAAATAAGTATTGTCTTAGAAAAATTATTTAATTTTGCCTATAGTGAATTTCAGTACTTCATCTACTTTGTAGATTATATCATATTATTACAGTTTTTTTGTGGGCTGCCCTGAAAACCTGTTTTTATTTATAATATAGCTTGATATTTCTAATACAGTTTCTATAAGGAACATCCTTCTAGTTTTAACAAATTCTTTAGAAAGAAACTTTTGGGTGTGGCCTCCCTGGTGCCGCAAGGAGTTAAGGTGCAGTGCTATGAAGCTGTCTACAACCACTACCTGGCCAGGGAGCTGACCCACATGGCATGGCAGACCTCTCTTGTCTTGCCTGCTGCTCCCCTCAGCAGTATATTTCAGTAGATCTGCCAGCTCTGCTCCCTGCTCATGTGTGGTGACTCCTCTCACCCTCCACACTTCTGGCCTATCCTCCACTTCTTGTCTGCATAAATAAATAAATCTAAAAAAAAAGAAAATTTTGGAATGTAGTCATTTGTAAGTTGAGAAGTATCTTTTTTTCCCTTTAGTTAGGGCCTCTTAATGGTTTTCTAAAGCAAGATCGGACATTTAAAAATAACTATTTTATTTTCATTGTTCAAGAGGAAAAAGTAATAATACATATTCTAAATCTAGTTGAAACGAGCTCCATTTTTTAATGAAAATCATTTAACCTAAATTTTAAAAGGGTGTTGTCAAAAATTTGAAAGAGATACAAAAGTAGACAGACTAGTGTAATGAACACCCATATCCCCATCACCCAGATTATACATTCTTATCCATTATTCTCCACTAAATAAAAAAAATTCCTGGATTTTTAAAGATAAATTAATTCCATAAACACTATCATATCGTCTGTAAATACTTCAGTGTATACGCTAAAAGATAAGAACACATTTAAAAATATATACACAATATTATCATACCTAAAAAATTAACAATAAGTCTTTAAACTCATCAAAGATTTAAATACTCTCAATTATGCTAAGATTTCTTTTTGGTTTGCTTAAATTGAGATTTATATAAAGTCCACACATTAAAAGTGATTTGATAAATCTTACGTTTCCTTTCTAAGTTCTTTCATATTTTTTTTTCTTATTTTTTGTTGAAGAAACTAGGTTCTTTGTCCTGTAGATTTTCTAAATTTTCCTGATTGTAACCAGAAAGTATAAATTAGAAATTCTTGCCACCTGCATTTTCTATAAACTGAAAGTTAGATCTAGAGACTTGGTCAGGTTTGATGCTTTGGAGAAGATTATTTCATATGTAGGGTTATACACTTATGTCAGAAAGCATATAATCTGCTTCCTTCTGTCTTTTTGTGCAGTTAGTGTCCACAATCATTTCAAAGTTCCATTATTTCATGATGGGTCAGGAGATTGTGATATACCAATTCTATTATTTCTTTTTAATTTATCAGCTGTATTTGTCCTATTAAAAGGAAACACACTATAGCATCTATTTGGTTATTTTGAGATACAGTTCAAAGATGAAAGACAGCATAAATGCTTTATATTTTTCCTTCCCCCACTTACTTACCAGGTTTATTTTTGCTGAATTCCAATGATCTGTCTGGCCATGAGTCAATATCATACAATTTTAATTATAGAAGCTTAGTAATATATTTTAATATATAGTAGAGCTAGTCTCTCCTATGAGTTCTTCTATTTTTTTTCAGATTTTTCCTAATAATTCTTGATTGTTTCCAAATAAGCTTTATAGTCAGCTTGTTAAGTGGAAAACAGAACATAAAAAAATCTGATATTTTTGTTG
Organism: Galemys pyrenaicus; assembly: GCA_019455555.1. Classification (NCBI taxonomy): domain Eukaryota; kingdom Metazoa; phylum Chordata; class Mammalia; order Eulipotyphla; family Talpidae; genus Galemys; species Galemys pyrenaicus. The sequence continues at coordinate 1,659,556 of JAGFMF010011688.1, forward strand.
AGTTTTATAGGTTTATATATTAACTTAGGGATAACTGACTTTTTTATGATATGTCTTGGATAATCTTCTTATCCACGAATATGATATACATATTTCCATCAGGTTTAAAATGACATTTGTAGGACCTCCCTGTTGGTGCAGTGGGTTAAGCAACGCACTATGAAGCAAACCACAGCCACTGCAGCACCTATTCGATCCCTGCTGCCGGACGGGGAGGGGACCCACGTGGCGCAGCAGACATCTCCTGCCTCACCCGCTGCTCCCCTCAGCAGTGTGTTTCAGTCAATCTGCCTATTCTGTCCCCCACTCTGTCTCTGGTGAATCCTCTCACCCCCTGCACCTCTGGCCTGTACCCCAGTTCTTGTATGTATAAATAAATAAATCTTTAAAAAATAAAATGAATAAAATGACATTTGTAGTTTCTTTAAGGAGTAGCTTAAAATTTTCCATATATAAGAATTGGTAAGAGTTTTATTTTTTCCTTTCCAAGTCTTGTGCCTGTACTTAACTTTCTCTAGCTTATTGCATTGGCCAATATCTTCAATACAATTTTAAAAAGTAAAAAATTTAAAAACAAATTCAAAACTCAATCACACTTGTAATTGGAAAGTGGTATTTATAGCAACAAACTATAGAACTGACAAAATCTGTATGTGTCACCATGATGTGAAAGCAAAAGTAAAATTTATAATGCTGGTGTTAGTGTAAATTCTTATAGCTACTTTGGATAGTTTTTTGGAATTACCCAATAATGTTAAAGGTGTATTCTATGACATAGTCATTCCACTTCTTAAAGAGAAAAGCTCCCACATGTTAATAACAAATTATGAACAAGAAAGCTCAATGACACATTGTTTGTAGTAGAAAAAATATTTAAAAGGTAACTGAAAGAATAATAGATAAATAAGTTGTTGCATATTCTGCCAAAATATTTTATAATGATTAAAATAATACAAGTGTCAATATGCAGTCTTAAAAACACAGTAAGTGAAAAAAAAAGCAAGTTGCAAAAATATATGACAGTGTTTATTTATATGGTATTTAAAAGCATGGAGTTTAAGAATGTATAATCTTAATATTTATATTTGGTGAAAGTATGCATGGGGATCAATAGTATATAATCTTATCTATAGAAATATGCATGACAATAATGAACAACAAACTTCCAATACCGCATTCTCATGGGAAAGGACAAAACAATATATTTAGATGAAGTTTTAACCACATTAATTTTTTTTATCATTTTTCAATCACAAATATGACAGTATGGTAAGGTTTATTAAAAACTGGGGATAAGGGCCTCCCTGGTGGTGCAGTGGGACGAGCAACGTACCATGAAGCAAACTGCAGTCACTGTAGCACAGGTTCTATCCCTGCTGCCGGCCAGGGAGGGGACCCACATGACGCAGGCAGACCTGTCTTGCCTCGCCCATTGCTCTCCTCAGCAATGTGTTTCAGTCAGTCTGCCTGTTCTCTTCTCCATTTTGTCTCTGGTGAATCCTCTCACTGCCCTGGACTCTGGTCTGTACCCCAGCTCTTGTATGCATAAATCAATCTTTAAAAAAATAACTGGGAATAAGATGGATGTTCATTACATTAAAAAGTTGGTCATACCTCTTAGGGAATTAGCTAAAGTACTTTGAGAGCCTGCTCCCTCACTGAAGCATAACTTCTGAGAAAGCAAATATTCTTTCACTGACATAACCAGCAATATAGACAAGAACACTTAAACAATTAGCTTTGAATACAGATGAATTTGATAATTGTTCCTCCCTGCTGAGGTCATTAGCCAGAGTTCACATAAGGTCTATGAGTACAGGCACACCTTGGAGATGTTTGCAGGTTCAGTGCTAAACCACTGTAATAAAGTAAATTTTGTAATTGAGTGAGTCACTATTTTTTTTGGTCATAATATGTAAAACAGTTATGTTTACATTATACTATAAACTATTATGTGTACAACCGTATGATGGCTAACAAATAAAGCACATATTTTAACCATTTTCTGACCCTTCAGTGAGTTATAATCTTTTTGCTGGTGGAAAAAAAAAAATATCTGCAATGTATTAAAAGGAGGTATGCTTATGTATATCAAACCTCAGACTGGAAACAGAGCACCTGAGCAGTGACAGCAGAAATAAGACAAAATGATATTATAAAACATTGAAATGACCTACTACATGCCATATCCTTCCTAGACATCTTTAAACTAGATAAAAATCTTAGAAATGTTTTTAGATATTAAGGGATAAACATTTAGCATATTGGAACCAAAGCACAAAGTAAAACTAACTGTAGACAAATTAACTGCATGAAAATAGAATCAGACCCGAAGCCACAGAATTAAACCCAATATTAAACTGGAAGAATATTATCTGGAAGAAGCAATCAGTAACTCTTAGTGACAAGAGCATTCACAGCAATATCTAAAATGGGACTGGAAAGGAAATAAACTAGAATCCAGTACTCAAGAAACTTATTTTATTATAATGTATGTATCATTTATAGGTCAAATGTATAAGATTTTTCCAGTAAAAAAGGAAAATATCAAGTCAAGACAAATATAGAGAAAGCAAGAACTTCTTTATGGTGATAAAGTATAGCAGGCCTTTCCTATTCACGCCTTTCATAGCTAATGAGGCTCTGTTAACAGTTTAAGGTCCCTGTGGTTTTTTCACTCTGATCGAAAAATCACGAACCCCTGCCCTCTGGCTTTATAAATCTTGTTTCTTTTGGAGGCTGTCCAGATAGCCACTTCTTCTTCAGACCAGGACTGTAATTACTCCTATGGGATTTAGAGAGTATTAATGCATTGCATATGTGTAAGTGAGCCTGCTATATGATATGTAAATATGGTCACTCCTTTGTTAGAAAGATGCATTTTCGCTACTGCTCTTATGCCATAAGAAAGCTAACCCCATATCAGTGTTCAAAAGTAAAGATCAGCAAACTTTTACAGAAAGTATCAGTAAATATTTAGGCTTGTGGAACATCTGTCACAACTTCTCAACTCTGTTGTATGGCAAAAGCACCAATAGACAATATATTTACAAATGTGTTTCAGTAAAATACTAATTATAAAATTAAGAGTGGTAGAGGGGCCTGAAGTTTTCTTGCTGGCTATAGTTTATCCACTATAGATCCGGACTAATTTGTCCTGATCTAAATTAAGCAAGCAAACTTCAAGAGATAACTTCCCCACATAAGGGCATTCTTTTTAAATTCCAATTCTCCATTTCCAATTTTCAGGAGCAAATATGCACCAATTACTTATATATAAGAAATGTTTCCCATTATGAACCTTCTCCATCTCTTCTCCGAGTCATGATCCTCTAGTCCCTCTTTTTTTTTTTAATTTTTTAAAAAATTTTTATTTATTTATGCATACAAGAACTGGGATACCCGCCAGAGGTACAGCAGAGACAGAGTGGGAACAGAACTCAAACACCCTGCTGAGGGGAGCAGCGGGCGAAGCAGGAGAGGTCCCTGGCTGGGGCTTGAACTCGTGCTGTACTGGCTGCGGATGCTTCAAAGTGCAGTGATTAGCCCCTTGTGCTACCAGGGAGGCCCTCTCTAGTCCCTCTTAATGAAACACAAAAGTGCTTTTAGAAACTGAGGGAAAGCTTTTAATACTGAGAAAAAAAAATACATATACCTTACACTGATTGTTTTTAATCCCTTTTTATGCTTTAGTGATACCCTGAAATCCCTGTAAATCAGCAGCTTAAAACAAGTATCTCAGTTTCTGTGGGACAGAAATTTGGAATCAAATCAGTGGCTCCAATTCAGAGTTCTCCTGAGGTTGCAGTCAAGAAGTCAGCAGGGGTCTACAATCATCAGGAGGGGCTTGGTTTGGGTCTCCAGTATCCTCCATCTGGTATCTGGATTGCCTGAGGGCAAGTGACCAGAGACTGGAGCATGGAGGGGTCCACTGGCATTTTATGACCAACTCCCAGAATTCATATTCCATCACATATACCTCATTATTTCACTAGAAGTACGCCACCAAGTCCGGGTGACACCAAAGTGACAGGGGAATTATGCCTTTCTTTAATAAAGGAGGAACAAAAGATCTATTGCCATCTGAGTCAAATTTTAGTTTTTATTGTGTTATTTTTAATAGTAGTAACGATGGACTATGACTCATGATTTAGAAGTACAGGTTCCCACCTTTTCAGATGTGTGTTACCACGCCACACCCACTACCACTGCACCCAGTCTGCCAGTGAGTATATGGGTTCCCAGTGATCCCAACCTTCCCCTTTGCCCTCTAGTAACCTCAGTTCTGCAGTCAGATTTTTAAGGTTCATTTTGGTTTAAATTTCGACACTTCCTTTGTTTTGTTTTTCTCAATTCCACGTAAGAGTGAAATCATCTGGGATTTGGATTTCTAACTTACTTCACTTAACACAATGCCTATTCAGTTTTATCCATGTTAAAAATGGAAAGATTTTATCAAATTTTCAATAGCTGACTAGTATTGCATTGTGGATACATATTGCATCCTCTTAATCCACTCATTTGTCATTGGGCGTTTAGGTTGTTTCCATAATTTAACTATGGTATATAGTGCTTCAATGAACATAGAGGTGTAAATATACATACACATATATCCTTAGATTAGTATGGTTTTTTGTTTTTGTTTTTTGGTATTCTTCAGAGAGAGATACCTAGGCGAGGGACTGTTGGATCATATGGGAGATGTTTGTAATAATCTAAGAAACCTCCATATTGTTTTCAACAGGGGCTAGACCAGTCTACATTCCTACCAACAGTGTATGTTTTTCTCTACAACCCTCTCCTCCTCCCACACTTACTGTTTCTGGCCTTTTACATGGGTTCATTCTCAGTAGGTGTGCGGTAATTTTGATTTGCACTGTCCTGATAAAAAGTGTTAATGAGAATTTTTTCATGTGCCTGCTGATTATGGCCATATTTTAAAATCATCACCCAATTTCAAGTAAGCCAATGATACCAAGAAGGTGGGATTATGGTTAGTCTTGGAATACCACATTACTCCTAGAACCATACTTATTAAATAAATACCTGATACTGACTCATTAATTACATTGAGTTAATCAAAGATCAGACTGTTTTTCATAATAATACCATGAACATAATAACACCCCAAAATATTTTGGCTAAGAAAGATTTTTATATAAGAAGAATTTTATTAACAAGATTTACCAAGTTTAAAATAAAAAAAAAGAACAAAAGTACAGCAATACCTAATCAATTAAGATTTACTTTTCAAACTAGCTGAAAAAGAAACTATCTTTTCTGTAGCATTTCCTGAATTCCCATCTTCCAGAATTCTCCCTTAAGATTTTGCACAAAGGCTCTGATTACCTATAAACCTGACAAGCACACAGTCTCAGGTGGTAGTGCTGCCGGGTGTAATCAATATGGTTGCAGAGAATAATATGTACAAGTCATATTAGCATTAATCAGTGTCATCTGCAAAAGTCCCAAGTGCATTAATAAAAATAAAATTAAGGTCTTCATGTAAAAAAAAAATAGTTGTAAGCCAAAAATGTTTTATTTAAACATTCTTTTGTTTTGTTTCAATAGATTTCAGTGCAAACATGCACAGAGTTTATATAAATATTCCGAGATGTCAAATAAATCCTCTAACATTTATAGGTCATATCTCCAAGGTAAAGACATGGGATCTGTATTTAGTCTGTCTTTGTGAAAACATCTGCATTCTTTAGGGAAAAGAAAATAAAGCAGGAGAAATTGACTTTTCCAATGGAGGCGTGAGCTGGATGATGGCTTTGGGACAGTTGATTACTCCTCTACCTTTTCTTCTCCTGAAGATACATGGGCACGCTGATGAGTAACACTCACATCAAGACCCAGTAGCTGTCATTCTTCACAGACCAGCTCACCTCTCACTACAATCCTGGGAACCAAGACACTGCAGTGTATGGCAGACAAAAATTCCAAAATACAATTTTCCTGAGCCCACTGATTTATGAGTTTGTTTGATAATAACAATGGGCAACAATTGTAGCACAGCAACAATCTCGTTTACTATTATTTGACTGTGGCATCTTTATTTATACACAAAAATAACTGTTAATAGCATTCGAAATACATTTTTGGAACTACATCTTTTAACTTCCTCCTTTATGCTTGTCTCCTTTCAACCTCCTGTTCCCACTATCTTTCCATCTCTAAGTCTCAGAACAAATGCTATGTTTTCCCTAATTTTTCTTAATTAGAATGAATCTGAAAGCCTCTTGCCCATGCCTATCATAAGGCATAGAATGTAAAGCGTCTGGCGCTTTTATGTAATTTTTCAGTTTGCAAGACTAAACATTGGGAATCTGAAAGTAAAAAATTATGATTTACATTGTTTATCTTCTTTAATTCTAAGCATAAAAGTTTGACAGGGATGTTTTTAAAGATTTATTTATTTATGCATACAAGAACAGGGGTACAGGCCCGAGGTGCGGGAGGTAAGAGGATTCACCAGAGACAGAGTGGGGAACAGAACAGGCAGATCGACTGAAATACACTGCTGAGAGTAGCAGCAGGCAAGACAGGAGAGATCTGCTATGCTATATGGGTCACCTCCTTGGCTGGGGATCGAACTTGTGCTGCAGTGGCTGTAGATAGCTCCTTAGTGCTTCACCTTAAACCCATGCCCCACCAGGAAGGTTCCTTATAGGGACTTAAGTGAATGTCTAGTCCACTGAATCTGAGGCAAAGTGTTACAATTATTAAAGTACTCTGAGGAAGAGAAAACTAGGTCTTTAGTTTATATACACATGCAATAAAGATATCACACACTTTTAAATTATTTTTTTAAATTAAGCTAATGTTAGTTCATTGTTATCTGTATTTGGAAGGATAGGCTCTCCCCCTTCTGGTGCTATTACCATAGTGCTCCTATCACCAAAGCACCCACAATCTACCATCACAGTTCATTGTGCTAGCCCCCAGCTTTGGCCTCACCCCTTCCCCTCTGAAAGTCTTAGTTCTATAATCTTTCAAGAGCTAGTTTTTAAATTGGTTTTATCTGATCCTTTGGTTTCTCTATATTCCACATATACATGTTACTATCTGGTATTTGTCTTTCTTCTTCTGATTTATTTCACTTAACATAGTCCCATCTAGCTCCATCCATGTTGCCACAAATGACATCAATTTATCTCTTTTGATAGCATTCTTTGAAATCATTTTGTGTTCCAGAGTTGTGGAATTACAGACTGTTATAAATACCTACCCCAAAAGATGATGAAATTAAGACCCAGAAAGGAGACTGTAACTTGACCTAACAATATAGCTAGTCAAGGGAAAATGTAGGACTAGATTCCATGTCTGTCTCCAGTCCCATATTTTGTTATAAAATGTCAGGTGTCTTTCTGCAGTTTATTAGTGCCCCAAATATTGCAGATCATCTCACTATTGAATAGCCCCATCAACTCCAACTCTAAACAGGGGACTCTTTCCTGTGACTCTTCTTTCAGAGTTTCAAAAGCTACTGCCAGATAAGATCATTAAATTTAAAAAATGCATTTATACAACTACATCATGCAGCCTGATCTTTTTCAATTAGAAAACAACATGGTCATTTTAATCTTGTAGCTTCCCTCTACTCTTACAGAACATGTTTATTGAGTTATTTGTAAAGGGAACTAATAACTTTAATATATGTATAAGCATCTTGAGAGCCATTTAAGAATTTTGCCGAGAACAAGATATTTCTATGTAATTTCCTACCCTAAAGCTTTGTTTGTGTTGCATTTGTTTTTAAACATTGATCAAATGGCTTTATCGAAGGTAACATGTCTGGTAAAAGAAGGTGAGTGCAAAGATTTTAGAATAAGAGTGGGCATAGGAGTGGCTATTACAAGTAGCACCAAAGAAACCCAGAGAAAACAAATCAAATAGGAGACTTATATGGGAGCTTGAAATGGAGAATATTGAAAACATACATCATTTGCAAAGGAAAGCCCAGGTGAAGTGAATGTGGAAAAGAAACAGAAGCAAGTCAGCCCAAAAAGGATCAAGATACCTTGAAGCCATATGTGGCATACTGAACAGAAAAGAAAGAATAGATTTGAAGAGTTTCAAGGTAGAAAGGACCTGACTGAATAATTGGTTGGGTTTTGGGGGAGCGGGAAACAAAGTTCAACTTCAGAATTTGAGCCTGAGTGACTAGGTGGATCACAATGCCACTGACAGAAATACAAAAAAGAGGAAACAAATGTTCATCAGGAATGTTAGTAGGCTTATTCTACTTTGGACATACTGAATTTGAGAAGTCCGAGGGCTATCTGGCAGAGGCAACCTAGATACAAGCTGGAGCTGTAGGCCAAGAACTGATCTGAAAGCAGGATTGTAAATGTAGCTTTGAAAGTTTTATGCAACAGAAATTAGAGTTTCTACTAGGAGACCAGATGAGCTGAGCAAAGGAAGTCAGAAAATTCTGTTAGCGGTCTACAAGAAAAAGTAGAAATGGCAAGGGAGAATAAGAAGAAAAAAAAAAAAAAAAAACAGAAAAAGCACAAAGAGGCCAGAAGAAAATAAAGAGATTGCCAAGCAAAAACTTCCAAGAAGAAAGATGAATAATGTTGACTACTGAGGATTGAGAAATAGCAAATAATGCTGCTTACTAGATGATCTCTTGTAATAACTGAAAAGAGTAAATGGATATGTTAGAAAGAAGAGCTCCTGAAACATGAAAATAAGTAAGTAAATAAATAAGATCTTCCAGTTCTAATTTTACTTTTGATAGACCTGAAATTTAAGCATCTGTGTTAAAAGAAATCATAAACAAAGTTGGAAATTTTCCAATAGATTAAAGATCAGTGTTGACAGTCTATAAGACTGTGGACACCAAAGACACAGAGATTCAAAAATACCAACTTAAGTAGGCAAAGGAACAGTAACAGACTATTGACAAAAGAAAAAGCTTAAATGGTCAGTAAACAAACAAAGATGTTTAACCACACCAATAATTAGGAGACACTCATTTCAAAATGATATATCAGCTTGTTTCAACTTAGCAAAACTGGTATCAAGTTGTGGAACAGGGATGAGGAGAAAGATAAAAGTGCCAATGGAAAAAATTTCTAAGAGAACAACTAGGCTCCTTTACAGCTGATTCTAGGGCTGAGGCAGGGAAACATACCAAGAGCCTAGAGCATTTTGCAGTATCAGTAAATAAGAAGGTGATCAAAAATTTAAAGTTGGCAGCTTGTGAAAGATTCAAGAGTTTAAAAGAGTTCCCAACAGGGACCTCCCTGATGGTGCAGCAGGTTGAACATCGCACTGTGAAGCATCTGCAGCACAGCAGCGCAAGTTCAATCCCCAGCCAGAGAGGTGACCACCCACATGGCACAGCAGACCTCTCCTGCTTCGCCCGCTGCTCCCCTCAGGAGTGTATTTCAGTCTATCTGTCTATTCTGTTCCCCGCTCTAAGACTATACTTTCAGGGATCATTTCTATAGTTCGTTCCCCGCTCTGTCTCTGGTGAATCCTTTCACCTCCCGCGAATCTGGCCTGTGCCTCAACTCTTCTATGTATAAATAAATAGATCTTTAAAAAAAAAAAGAGTTCCCAACAGCCAGAGCTGGAACAATTGAGCAACAAAATGAATAGGAAGCGAATGAATGAATAAGTTGGATTAGAACACAAGGTGTAATATAAATATATACCAATCCATCATATAAAAATAACTAAATAAATAAATGGAAGAAACATCTTCTATATGCAGAAATTCCGAATATTTGTTTCAAGAGGTGAAGTTTCTCTTCTCTTTTCTCTAAATGTGGTCTGGATGTAGTGACATGATTCCAAAGAATAGAATATGGAAAGGGAAAAATAGTCACTTCACAGTAAAGAAAACTGGCTAACGCATAACTTAGCCAAGCAATCAGGTGAAAATTGTCAGCAATGGCTGTGGCTGTGGGGCATCCATAAGATACAATGCAGTGGCATTCTTTCCAAAGTCTCATAGCCCTAGTACAACCAAGAAGAAAGTATCAGATAAAGTCAAATCAAGGGACATTCTATGAAATGCATCACCAGCATTCCTCAAAACTGTCAAGGTCTTGAAAACAAGAAAAGTTTGCAAAACTGCCATAGACCACAGGAGACATGAGAAATTAATGCATGTGGTATCATGGACTGGATACTAGACTAGAAAGCAGGACAGTGGAATACACTGTGTCTTCCACCAATGAAGTCAGGAATTCAGTGAATGGTAGTGTTAAGTGTTAATCTGTTTTCTTAGTTCTTTAAAAAGCACCAAAGTAATATGATATAAAATTGTGGAAATAGAAGATTAAGTTTTGGTAGCTCTGGATAAGAAGGCAGGTTTTTAGGAGGCAGATATCAGTTCAGCAAAAAGAAGACCAACCTAATAAATAGAACAATGTTAATGTGGCAAGAAGTCTGGAAACATACATTCTGCATCAGGCTTGGAACCCCTTTTTCAAACAAAAGCTTTTTGAGAAGACCTAATATATAAAACAGATAAATGGGAGTAATTCTGGGGTAGATGACCATACATGTGCATCATGCCACTCTGTGGGCATCATCAACCTACTGAAGCTCCCTAGAACCCACTATACAAAAACACCCATACTTTCTCTGCCTAGACCTTTTCAGTTTTACTGGGGTGTGGGTGAATGAAGAAGAGAGAACGTTCTACCTTTCTTCTTTTGTCTTCAATTCAGCAAATGAATACTTTTTTCATGAAAATCTGTTCGTTAGTAAGGATGCAGATTTTGATCTTTGAAAGAATTTCTTATACTTTTACCATTGTTGTTTTAAATTTACTGTAAGTTCCTTTGGATAGAAATTTTTGCTCTCTTGCTTTGGAATCACATATAATACCAAGTATAGTAGGCGAGAAAAAAAGGGAGGAAAAAGAAATCCTAAACACTTCTGATGTGAAAAGTTTAAGACAAAATCTCTAGGTCTTATTCATAGAAACACTAAACCTATGATGAGAAAACTCAGAAAAGTGACAGAACATTTTATATACACATTCTCTTTCTTTTATCCAACCCTGGTTCCTTCCCCCCTTTTACTCTCACTGGTCAGGAACATAGTTGCCTCATGTTCCTTCATCGGTAGAAGGAAACCAGATTCCTAAAAGAAAGCAATCCCAAGAGATTAACTGCTTTCCATAGGGAACCTGCTTTGACTGGAATCTCTAAAAAACAACTTCTCTAATGATTACAAATCAGTTCCAAATACAATAAGTTTGAATTTAGGCTACTGTATTTTCACAGTCCATTCAGTGGATGGATTATTCCAATTACGAATCAAAGAAGTGTGTGCTCAGTTTGCTTCATAATGAAGAAAGGTCTCTAGATGAATAAGTCTTGGTGACAATATAGTTCTAGCAGACAAATGTGTTAAAAGTGTTTTCTAAAGAAGCATTTAGATTTTCCATGAACTATCTGGTTACTTTCGTGTATTTTCAGATTAATTTTCTTTCAATGGAGTTCTGTTCTAAGGCTAAGGCAACAGACTTTTGAAAAAAAAAATCACATTTCTGTGCTTAAATTCTGATATAAGATCATGTATGAACATATTAAAAATCTTAAATTTCTGTTACTGATGTTACATACTAAAATGTTTAAGTATTCACTAAATATATTGATAGTAAGCAGTGTATTTAGGGCAGTAATCAAAATGCTAACACATTTTAAACTACAAGGGGAATTACTCTTGAGGAAGAATTTACATTTATAGTGGTATTTTCTGATCTAAAATTTTAAGGGGTGGGACTATGTAATGAAAAAATACTGAATTTGGAATCAAGACAACCTGGCTATAATGCTGCCTCTATTACCAAACAACAAACTGCACTTATTTCTCTTATTGATCCTCAGTTTCCTCACTTAGAAAATTTAACTTTGACATTCATACCTGATGTTTAAGTTTACTGTACTCTGCAAAGTCAATGTCCCTAACTAGAGTTCACAGTGTCATCCTGTCCTCCTGTGTGAGGAAGCAGAAGACACTTATTTGAGATGGCTCTTTAGAGGTTGTTAACACTTGAATTTTAGGCAATGATATATAGTCTCTGCCACATCAACTATGAAGCATCAAATTAGAGTTTGGAAATGATTTCTATGTCATGACCCCAAAAGACAGACATAGAAGTAAAACTAAACAAATAGAGCTGCATCAAACTTAAAGACACTGTGTGTTAAGAGACACAATCAACAGAGACAGAAAGGAACCTATGGAAAGAGAAATATATTTGGAGGTCTTATGTGTCCCAGAGGTAAATATCTGAACACATAAAGAAGTGCACAATTCAACTACAAAAAGACATTCCAATTTAAAAACCGGCAAAGGACCTTTCTCCAAGGAAGATGTACAAATGATCAGCAACTAAATGAAAAGATGTTCAATATCACTAATCATCAGAAAAAATGTAAGTCAAAACCACAATGAGGTACCACTTCAAACCTATTAGAATGGCTACTATAAACAAACAAACAAACAAACAAAACAGAAAATAGCAAATGTTGGCCAGGATGTTGAGACATTAGAAAACTTTTGCAACCAAAAATGTACTTAGATATTGCCAAATGTCCCTAAAGCACAAAATACCCTCAATTTAAAGACTATGAGACCATATGGCAATTGCTGAATTAGCAGAATTAAATGGCAGACGTTATCTTAGACACCAAAGCTAAGAAGTTAATACTTAGGATCAACACTTTGATATGCAACATAAAGAACTTGAGTTTCAGGCTAACTGTGGGTGGGGGGCAGGAGGGTTAAAAAACAATAGATTTCAAAATGTTAAGAAAGTGTGTCTTTTGCTAGAAAGAAAGAACATTCTAAAAATATTATATTTCACTTTTTTGTATGTGCTCAAGGAAATAAGACCATAGTTACATTTCTATTTTCCTTTTTTAGATCGCCATCTGGCAATCCACATTTCCCTGGAAAAAAAATTCCAGCGAATTGGATTAAAATAGTTAATGTACCACTCTATGTCCAAAAATATGCCAGGGAGTCTACAGTTTGCTTAGTCATGCCCCCCCACCTCAAAAAAGAAACTGATGTCTTTAAAAGACAAAGTACCTTACCCTACCCAACTTGCAAAATTACCCCCTTACTTTTGGGGGACACAGACAAACAGTAGCAGGAGGAAAAGTACAAGAGGAATTATTATAACACAGTAAGCTGAAGTTATCAAACTTATTTTTGGATGTCAATTTGGACATTAGTAATATTAACATAAGGCAAATTAAAGGAAAATAGTATCAAATGAAAGAATAAAATCCCTATTTATAAAATATGCAGTTAGTGAAGTTGTCATGTTATAAACTTTAATGTACCTAATAACAATTTCATTTACATAATTGAAAACTGGCATCAAAAACAGAACAAAACAACTTTCCCAAACTCATAGTCAAGATTTAACACACCTCTACATTTCAAATAAATAAGATGAATATAAAAGGTTTTATATTAAAAGGGCAATTTGAGTGAGAGTTCAGGGAAATGGGTGCTTATAGAAACTTTATGAGGGAGTATCTGCTTACAAAGTCTTTTTGCAAACAAGTTTATGTTATCTATCATATTTTTAATGTCACCCTTTATGCAGTAATTCTATTTCTAGAAATCTTAAATAAAAAAATTTACACATAATCACAAAACAGATATACACTACATAGTGCAATAGTAATTATAACAGCAGAAAAATAACCCAAATATCAATAAAAAAATTTAATCATTTATAGTACATTCATTTCATAAAATGTCCAGCATTGGCATGGGAAGAGTCTCAAAAACAGCGTTTTGTGTGTGTGTGTGTGTATAAAAATACATGAACTATACTAGTTATATTAAGATACTAAATATATAGAAAAAGAATTAGAAGAATACACTCACACATTTTACTTCTAAAGAGGGACATAATAGAGTTCTTTCATACTACTGATATATGTATAGCTTTAATATTTGAAGATATTATGATTGTGCTGCTTGCATAATTCAAAAAAGAAAAGCAAAATTTTTAAATTGTATTTACCTCCCAAAAAAAACTAGGATCTTTCTGTTCTTAGTACACATTTGATTAAACCCACTTGAGAGAACAGGACAAATCTAAACCTCCAACCTGTCCAAATAAGAACATCTTCTGTTCCTTCTGCCAGGAATGCTATTCCCCTCTCTTTCACCTCCTTCATGATTTCCACTTAAATATATTATCTGAGGAAACTTCCTTAATATTTCAATATAAAATAACAATTTCCTACACCCATTCTATCACTCTCTAACTACCTAAACTTGTTTTAGATTTTACTATGGTAATTTAGTGCCCTAGCTTTAAATGGAGTGATACTCTACAGGGTTATTTTGAGACTTAAATGAACTAGAAGACAGACGATAAGTACCAGACTCAGAGCAAAAATTATTTAGTCTTTGATTTTTTTTTTTTATTTTTTGTCTGTTCTGTTTATGGTCTACCTTCCTCCTGCTCTAATGACAACTCCAGGAGTCAGGAACTATGTTTTGTTCACTACTGTATCCTAAATGCTTAGAAAGTGTTCATCAGCAAATGTTCATAGCTGTTGACACCTGACTTAGTACTGCAGTCATATGTATAGACAGCTAAGATTACAGGAAAAGAACCAATTATTTTCAATAAAAATAAACTTTAGTAAAAGTCATCTGTAATAATTCAATCTACTTTGAAAGCATATTTAGCAGTATGACTTCTAGGAGCTTCAAGTAGGGAAGTAGTACAGCACCTTTTATTTAATTCATTAATTTCTTAACTCCGATTTGGCAAAAGAAATTAAAACATGTGGAATGAGAAAAGAAAGGACAACTTACTTTTTGTTTCTGCTTTTGACACATGGTTGATAGAGGACCTTAACAGCATTCCAAGCAGAACTGGAATCTGCCTTCAATATGTTTTCCAACAGGGAAAATTTCTTGATACTTTTAGAATTTCCAGAAGATTCAATCACCAAACTGTCAGAGTTTAAAAGCCATAGCTAAAGGGGTAGAGAACAAAGTACAAGGATATCACTAGTCTATCCATATCTGCTCCAAAAAAAAAAAATACCAGAGGAAAAAATATAAAATTACATATATGAATTTTAAGGAGGGTAAGTCTTTAAAGTATATCTTCTGCAGAACAGCCAACAACATAAAGTCAAAAAACTTTTAAAGAAGTATTAAATGCATGTCCAAAGATCATTTTCATCATAGCACTATCTTTCTTAGCTGTAAAAAGGAATCCTAGCCATTAAAGACTTCAATCTATATTTATGCTAACAAGAAACAATCCATATGTACAGTGTTATAGGAAGCATGTTGACTACTAATGCTAGTCACATTATTCTGGTTTTTACAAACAAGTACTTGTGAATATATATAGGTATAGAGATATATAGATGGGGGGAATGTAGCAGTATACATATCAGATTACTAATTGTGATTACCTCCACATAGAATGATAATATAGGCCAGGATAGGAGGCAAAATGAAGGGACCACCATATTTAAATGTAATTCATGTTTGAAATGTCTTTCAAGAATATATTACTTTGATGAATTTTTAAATTTATGAATTAGCATGTTTAAAAAGTTCCTACTCCTAATTTTCTTTAAAATTAATAACTTGAAAACCTTCCAATAAAAGAAAATTAAAACTGATTTCAGACAATAAGGTGCACTTAGCATCAACTGGGGTCAAAAATTAATCATTGTAGGGCTATTATAATAACCAAGACATAGAAACAATCAAAACATCCATCAATGGATAAATGGATAAAGAAAATATGGTAAAAATACAATGGAATATTAGCCAGCTTTTAAAAGGTGGAAATCCTGTAGTATGCAACAACATAGATGAACCTTGAGGACTAATGTTTAGCTAGATACTAATGGGCCACATTGTGCAAGATTCCACTTACATGAGGTGTCTAAAGTAGTCATTCTCAGACTATTCTACTCTGAAGTAGAACTGTAGTTGCCAGGGACAGAGGAAGGGGGAAATGGGAAGTTGCTAATCAAAGTTTAAGCTTGTGGGAAGTATCAGTTAGGCAAGAAGAACAAATCCTAAAGATATCTCATGTTAAAGTGTTCTGACACAGAAGCAATAGGACATATTTTAAATGAGTATCAAATGGAAAGAAAAAGTGAGAAAGACAGAATTGTGTTACACTGACCAAGAAAAGCCATTAAAAACTGAGTGAAAACCTATTTTGAGGTGAGAGCTTCAACAGACCAAGAATTAGGGTTTATTTCTATTTCTCCATTACCTAGTACAGAGTCATTTCATAGCCTATTATTAAATTAAGGGAGTTTTTATTTATGAATTAAGACTTTAAAAGTGGTATTTTGATCACTTGTTTTCTGAACCTGAAACTGAAAAGAAAGAATGACAAAGACTCAAGAATTTTTGAGACACTGGATTACTAGACTACAAAAAGCTAGGTGAAATAATTTCTCACCAAGATATACACTTTGCCGTCTTCACCCTGAATTGTGAATCTGAAAGTGCTTCTTGCAGAGGAGAGTTCCACCAGACACTGGGTGATAACACTCTGTACAAACTGAGACCTGTTTGAACAGAAATCAATTTTCACAATGTGCCTCTCATAATAACTTGAAGAGACAAGATGAGCCAAAAATACTCCAGGGTACCTGAAAGGCAGAGGGATGATCATGCCAGACTTTTCCATGTGCAGCTCATTCTCTCAGAGTGGTGCTAATGTGAATTTTAATAAATTTTAAATTGTTTATGTTTGTTTTATCCTCCTGATAATCTAGTCTCTAAATCTTTTGTATATTTTCTACCCCAAAACTATTTATTTCCCTTATGGGATACAAAAATATTATGTACAATTAGCCATGTTCCATTTGTGCTATAACACATTGAACAGTAAATATTTAAAACAAATTTAAACATTTCCTCCAAAACATGAAAGACTATTTTAACAATGTTTTCCATTTGTACCCTGCTAAATATCAGCTTTGAGGTACAGAATTAAAGTATTTACAAAAGGATAGTGTTTAAGGATATATTCAGATTGGCACAATTTTTAGACATAAACTGAAATAAAAACATCTAACTGTTAACTCCTTTGCAAACTAAAAAGATTCAGAGAAACACTAATGGGTTTTACTAAGTGTCATTAAAACACATGCACACACACACACACACACGGAGGAGTCACTTGAAAACTGATCCATGTTTCAAATTTTAAAAAAATAAAATTAAACCAGAAATAATTACTGACAATTGGGCTATAAGCCTTCAGACATTTGGCACATAGAAAAAAGCACAAAGGACTTTGAAAATTAATATTTATATGGACATGTTTGTCTATGCCACTATATAAACAAAAAAAATTAAATTCTTACGATTTTATGTGTGGCCTGGTTCAAAATCTAAAAGCTTTTCTCAAAGCTTTTATTTTCAGCTTTTCAAATAAAAAGAGATATAATATGAAGCAAAATGACCTCCCAAATAATAAACTAAGCTTCTTTCCCTATATCTGAAATTACAGAATACATTTAATTTGCTATTTGTACCTTGATATGATGGAAAAATTTCTCTCAGATGGCTGAATAATTATCTCTGTCATATAAAACTTAGTGGTTTCTAAAAACAAACAAACAAAGAATGTTAAAAAAATCTCCCCCAAAACACTAGTATCTTTTTATTGTGGCTATGTTGGTTCCAAATTACAATATTCCAAACTGAATATCTGGTATGTTGGCAAAATTTACATTTAGTGAAACATTTCAAAAATGACTTATTTTAATCAGAAGGAAAAAGAAATATATTGGATGGTTTCACTCATAGTCAGGATATAAGGAAACTGAACAAAGGGTCAGAAAAAAGACAAAACTAGCAGGGAAATTATAGATCCAGACATACAGCAGGAGAGGGGGAGGGAGAGCACAGGGGACTATGGTGATGGTTCATGGGTGATGTGGTGATGGGAGATTTACGAGGATTACACCTGAGGAGAGAAATCAGATATTGTATAAAAATGAACAACGGCGTAAGAAAGTAGAAGGAAAAAAAAAGTTTAAACAAACAAAGCATCAGTGATTACATGGCAACAGTCCTGAACCTCGGATTATACAAAGTTGTTTCAGAGAGTGCCTAAAATGAGTATGGTGAGGCAAGGCACTTTTCAAACACAGGTCATAAAAATTAATTACATCACAGTTGTAGCCACTTTTGCAGAAACTGGTCATTTAGTTTCCTCGTTTGTTGAGTAGCTACAATAGTAGGCATTACTGAAAACAAAAAATCCAAAAAGATTCTCAAAATAATGCTAATAGAAAATTATTAAATTTGTGGATGGTTAAGTAAACAATTATATATTTAGGCAACAAAATTCTATGCAATCATTAAAAACAGCATGTCAAATAATTTTTAATTGTTCTAATAAGATGGAAAGTTGTTCCTGGCAAATTTTCTGAAAATATTTTTAATTGCTCAATATGACACACAGAAAGGGACAAAAAATAAAAATCAATACACAGCTGAACAGATTATTATATATCAAAGCCATGATGATGTATTTCTCCTTGAAGTTCAAATAACATGTTACTGGTTTGAAGTCTGTTATTAAATTGAAATTGAAATTTTAAACATTATGAAGTGAAGTGATCCCTTTGATCCCGACTATTAAACTGCTACACTGTAATTTAATTCTATAATTTTAATCCCACAAGGCAGTATTAATATTTTATACAGTTAATGTTCATTTTGTGTCACCCACAGATTTACCACTTTCTTTAACAACACTTCCTGAACTTAGACCTTCAATCTGGGATCATTTTCTACAATCTGAGGTACTAAGTAGGATTTATTTTTTTTTAAATAGGAACCAAACCACTTGAGGTGAAGTATCCTAAATTTTGCCAGAAAATACATTTATCTTTTTTTTTTTTGTAAAGATTTATTTATTTATGCATACAAGAGCTGGGGTACAGACCAGAGTCACGGGGGGAGGGGGGGGCGGTGAGAGGATTCACCAGAGACAGAGCTGCGAGCAGAACAGGCAGATGGACTGAAATACACTGCTGCGAGGAGCAGCAGGTGAGACAGGAGAGGTCTGCTCCACCATGTAGATCTCCTCCCTGGCCCGGGATCAAACTTGCGCTGCTGTGCTACGGATGCTTCATAGTGCAGCGTTCAACCCGCTGCGCCACCAGGGAGACCCAATACATTTATCTTTATCTAATTTTTCATATCAAGTCACTGTTACCTTCTATAAAACTCTCATTTAACAGCTATTTCTTTGTACACACAGACACTGTCATCATTGTTGTTCCTTTGAAAATAATGTTTTTCTTTGGCTGTTTTAAGGCTGTGTCCATGTTTCTTAAATTTTCTGCAGTCTTATTTTGATGTGTCCTGTTGTAGATTTCTCTTTATTTATATCATCTGAGGCTTGTTTAATTAGCATTCACTGGACCTCCTGAATTTGTGTTCATTAATGCTTTAAGTTGTACCTAAGAGGCTATAAAACCACAACTGAGTTTATATTTTCATTTATAACTTTTTTCCTTTATTTATATTTAAAAATTTAATTAATGGATTATATTTGACATCGTTTGTATTCCCCAGGGAGTACCCACCACGATTCCACCTGTGCACCATCACCTCAGTCCCTTGTGCTCTTTCTGCCCTCATCCCCTCCTTCCTTCCCCACTATTTTCAATTATAATTTTTAGAAATTACAAAACTATAAAATTCCATGCATGTTGTTGCTCCTGAAGATCCTCCAGTGGGTTCAGATGTGGACAAAGACAGCGATACTGATGACCCTAAGCCTTTGCATGTCTAGCCTAATGTGTGTGTTTGTCTTAGGTTTTAACACACAAAAATTTTAAAGTAAAGAGATTAAAATTGGGCCTCCCTGGTGGCGCAGTGGGTTAAGCAACGCACTAAGAAGCAGACCGCAGCCACTGCAGCACAAGTTCGATCCCTGCTGCCAGCCAGGGAAGGGGACCCACATGGCACGGCAGACCTCTCCTGCTGTGCCTGCTGCTCCCCTCAGCAGTGTACTTCTGTTGATCTGCCTGTTCTGCTCCCTGCTCTCTGTGGTGAATCCTGTCACCCCCGCCCCCACACCTCTGGCCTGTAAAAAAAATTTAAAAAAAGATTAAAATTATTTTTAAATAGTAAAATGTTTACAGAATAAGGACATGAAAGAAAAGTTTTCTACAGCTATATAATATGTGCATATTTTAAGGTGTTACAAGTGTGAAAAAAATGTATAAAATAAAAAGCAAGCTACGGTTCTTTAATTTATTGTTGAAGAAAGAAAATAATATTTTTATAAATTTAGTGTCAGATAAGTCTACAGTGTTACCATCTGTAGTAGTGTGCAATGTCCTAGACCTTTACATTCACTCACCACTCACTGACGCTCCAGAACAACTCCTAGTCCAGCAAGCTCCATGCATAGGAAGGGCCCTATATAGGCATACCATTTTCTATTTTAAACCTGTTTTTGTGATACAGTTTAATCCTGAATTGTAATACCATTCCTGCTGTTCAGTATATTAGTATGCTATACAGATGTGCAGCAAAGGAGCAGTAGATTACACAGTATAGCTTAGGTGTGTAGTAGGCTGTAGACAATCTAGATTTGCTTATGTGTACTCCATGACGTTTGCAAACCACAGATCATCTAAAGTCACATTTTTCAGAATGTATTCCTGCAATGAAGTGAGAAATGTCTGTATATCCTATGATAGATTCCTAAGGAAAACAATATGTTTTATGACCCTGTATTTTCAAAAAAAGTACTTATTGTCTTTACACTTGACTGATGGCTTGACCGTGTGTAGAATTGTGGGTTTAAAATTTGTTTCCTACCAAATTATGAAGGCATTCGGCTAAGGTCTTTTAGCTTTCAATACTGATGTTAAGAAGCTCAGTGCCATTTCTAGTTTCTTATTCTTTGTGCACTACCTGTTTTGTTTTGTTTTGTTCCTCCTCTGGGAAATTCATTCTTGATGTTCACAAATTACTAAATGATGCCTTGGAGTGGATTCCCTGCCAGGCTTTCAATAATTATAATTAAACATTTAGTAGCCCTTCCAGTTGAAAAACTCAAAACCCTAGCTCTGGAAATTAGCTTGTAATATATTTTTGCAATTTTTTTTGTTTTTTTGATCATTCCCTATACCTTGTTATATATAGAAAGGAAAAAAAATTAATTCTATAGTCTCTGAACTACAGAGGCAGCATTATTTCATTTCTCCAAGATTATGTTAAGATTTTTCTCTTTCTAGAATTTCTATTAGCTAGATCTCAGTGTCTAAAGGCTAAGTTCACGCATTCATTCACCAAATATTTATATGCCAGATAAAGTTCTAGGTGCTGAAGTTACAGTGATAAATACGATTAACAATAATTTCTATCCCCAGGACACTTACATGACTTTTTTAAAAAATATGTTTTATCTCCAGTATTAGTCTCCATCATTTGGTTCTGATTTCTGAGATAGTTCTTTATTTTTATCTTTCAGTCCTCTCATTAATTAGTTTTTCAGTTGTTACACTTTTTATTCTACATTCTCTGGACTATACCGGCAATATTGTTTCATTTCTCCAAGGGCAGTTTTTAAAAGTATTTCTTCTGTTTTATACATAATTTACTTCTTCTCAGTGCCTTTATCTGAATATTTGCTTTGATCTGTTTTATTGGAGTTTTACTCAAATATTTGGTGATTCTCAGCAATTCATTCATATGTAAGTACAAGATAATAAAATGCTGAGAGGAAGCTCTTGGATATAGGTACGTCTATGATGGCTTATTTTTTGTTGAACAATCTCTAAGTATCACAGTATGTAAGCCTTTTTTCTGGTTGGTACTCTTCCATTATTCTGGAAAAGTATCCTCCAATCTCCTATCTTGAGTAAAAGGAAATTGCCAAAGGAGGAGGAAATTTAGGAGACTTACAGCTCCATACATACACTTTGAATTAATCCATTCTACTTCCAAAACTTTTTCTCTTATTGCCTTCTGTTACCTGCTGCTTCTGAATTCTGACCAGTTATAGGGTTCTTTTTTTTTTTTTAAAGATTTATTTATTTATGCATACAAGCACTGGGGTACAGGCCAGAGGTGTGGGGGGGTGAGAGGATTCACCACAGAGAGCAGGGAGCAGAACAGGCAGATCAACAAAGTACACAGCGGGCACAGCAGGAGAGGTCTGCTGCGCCATGTGGGTCCCCTCCCTGGCTGGCAGCAGGGATCAAACTCGTGCTGCAGTGGCTGCGGTTTGCTTCATAGTGTGTTGCTTAACCCACTGCGCCACCAGGGAGGCCCAGTTATAGGGTTCTACAGTTAAGTGCTGGCTCAATTATCTAAATTCTTTTGCCAAGACCAGCTTCTAAATTTATTCCCATGCCTCTCTCAGCTTTACAAAAACTACAAAAAAAAGTTCGTTTATACTTCTTGTTTCTGTCACTATTATCTTCTCAACATTTTTACTTGTCTTGTGAATAGACATCTTTTTTATTCCTTAACTGACATTTGAATAGGGTTTCATGGAGGAGAGAAAATAATTTTTAAAGTCAATTCACCCTGATTCACTGGAAGTCTTAAAATTCTAACCTGTTGCTTAAGGGGTTTGCATTCATTTTTCAAAATGACACTGAAGGTGACATCTTTTACTACTATTCATTCCTCTGTCTTTTTTGTTGAATCTGAGCAAGCAGCGACTTAGATGATTCTGATAATTTAAAAAACAAAATATACTACCATGTGCCTTTCCTGAACCCAATAGTTTCACTTAAATCATAGCTTCTAATGAATTATATTAAAAGCAATTATTCATCACCCACAAAGTTAACACAGCATGTACAGCTTCCTAGATATTTTAAACCATATTTTATCAAAGTTTTCATTATTATGGTTTAAAGTAATATGACTTAGAATTTACATAAAGCATAATTAACATTAACGAGGAAAAGAACAGGAAACATTACAAAATCCATAATGTGTTTTCTTACAATTCAACAGGTTCTCTGCCATCCTCAGTCCCCAACTACAGCCCTTAGGTAGATGGTAGCCAAAAATGCAACTTCTCCATCATCTATGGCATCAACACTTTTGAAGGAGTTGTATTAAGAAAAAATGGTCTAATCATTTTTCAGACAGATCCAAATACAAAATTTTTAACTATTGCCTTATATCTACAAAATAGAATATTTCATGTTGAAAATGATCCAATATCTCCATGGTTAAAACTCAATGAGTGTACTCATAAAGGTCATACCAGGTGATATGTTGGTTGGTTTCTAGTTTCAAAAGCATCAATTCTACAACATATATTAAACATCGATATTCATACATTATTTCCTATGAAATCACCTTCTATAATTTTTTTTAAAAAGAAAGCAATCATTTTGTTTTTTTTATTATGAAATTCTTACCTGATGACACGCTCTCTCCCAACATTACCTTGCAACGCTTACAAATTACTTTGGTATTTGCCTTTGGTTTCTGTAGAACAGAAAAATGTCATTTAAATGTCATTCAGCTTTTCTTAAAAGGAATATATAATTTTAACATAGTCTCTAGAGTATACATTGAACTTTACATTTTATTTTGCCCTCTACTAAATACTGGGACTACATTTAGCTAGTATGCATAATTCACATGCACAGAGATCTTTTTTTATATTTAAAGATAAAATAATGAGTAAACTGATTTTTTTTCCAAGTTAGTCATTTTGTGACAACCTAAATATTGCCAAATAATTTTTAGAAGCACCATATATTTCTAAAAAGCATTTGTAAACATCCTTATCATTCAAAATAGGCAGATGGTTGACCAAAAAAAGACAGAGAGGTATGTAACTTTCCCCAAGTCATGTCTAGAAAACAGGAGAATTGGAATTTCAAACATATTATTTTTACATCTAATTCAGTGTAATTTATGTTATCTATAATTCATAACCACCAATTAGAAGTAAAAAAATATCTAACCTATTCATATAATTCTATTTAAAATGTACAATGTATCTGGAAATACGGATAGTCTGGGACAAGTGCCTGAAACATTCTTTAATTTAAAACATTCTGAAACTCGAGAAATCCACAATCATCAGTTGGAATAGAGAATAAATAGAATAAATAGAGAATAGGGAGCTAGCACTCCCCTAACCATTAAGCAAACAAAAGAACACATGTTTTCACATCCACAGAAGTATCTCTGTTAAAGTCATACAGTATTTTCACCCAGATAAACTGCAGTAAGGCAGAAGCCATGTAAGAATGGTCAGGGATAAGGAATTCTGCAACTATGGCCTCTTGGGGTTACTCCTGCTGGGAATCACAGAGGGCTAATCTAAGTGAGGTAAAAGTGACTTTATGATGTGAGATAATATCTGTATTACTCTAAAGGATGTGCTTCAAACATAGGGTAAGTACGACTTCAAGAAACTTAATTAAGGTGTATCTGCGTGTGTGTGTACATGTACACTTTCAGATTTTGACATAAAAACATGGATTTCTTAGAGATTAAAAAAAAGTCAAAAGTCACAAAGATAGAAACAAGGTAGATGCCAATCCAGTCAAGGTTACAGGAACAAGAGGTCAGAATCTAGGGGTACTCAATTGTAAAGTTTGGCATTTTGGTAGTTTCATGGTCTCTTATGGCAAAGTAAATCTCTATTACTCCCAACTACTTCTTTTAAAGACTCTTTAAAGGATCATGTTTTGTACTAGTTAAATAGGACTATCCTCATTAAATCTTACCAAAAACTAAGGGCTTTACTAAAAACTGATAGAGGACACTGGAGTAGCAGTGATTGAGAAGCTATTTCACTTAAAACAAAATTTTTTATCAGGTACACTGCTATGTACTTCATTTTGATTAAAAAAAACAACAAACGATACCTTTAAAACAGCTGGTAAAATCTATATAATGGTGTGGTATATTATCACCAAGTAATGATTGTCAACTTTGTCAGCGGTGAAAACAACACTGAGGTTATTTGTATATATGTATATACTGGAACTGACAGATGAAATGAAATAATACCTGGGTCTTACTTTAAAGCACTTGAGCAAAGAAAAAATAATAATAATAATAATTAGTAACAACAGAAGGGCCAGCTAAAGCACGTTCCATGAATCAAAACTGGTATACAGATGTTTACAGTACATTTCTTCATATTTTTTTGAATGTTTACAAAATTCAACTACACATTTTTCTGAGAACATAAAAAAGAAACCCTATGGATTTAACAACACAAACAAATTACCAAAATCAATAAATTATTGTGAAATACCCCAGGAAAGAAAAAAAGATATTAGTCATTTTTGCCCACCTTAACATAATCAAAGTTCAATTTCCTCTGTTCTTGAAAAACTAAAGTACATTTGACATCTCTCCTGCCCACCTGTGACTATGCAGGTACCTCTATTTTTCTCTTTTCCCAATAAACTTGTCTTTTCAAAATGTAAAGAAAAAAAAGTAGACTAAAGTTACAAATGCGACAAAGTCTGTAATAATATTATGACTCATAAAAGGTTAAGGTGTCATCTTTATCATTCTATATTAGGATGAAAATTTTTATTATGCTGGTATACATAAAAAATAGTATGAAGTGACAAACAAATGCAAGAAAAGGAAATCAACAGCAGTTATCTCTAGAAAACCAAAGATACAGACTACCTCATTAACAGAAACACAAATAATATACTGTACACTCCAAGGAGTACTGAAGGAAAAAATAAGTGTTTACTTATGCTGTTTTTAAAATCAAATCTTTTAAATTAAAATATAACACTTCTAATTTTGTTTTAAGAGAAACTCTGCTTTGTAATGCATTCTGCTTGACCTGTGCGTAAAGGAAGTAATAAAGCAAGTTGTACAATGAATCAGCCTAATAGTGTGAGAACACTACAGCACAATCATCAAAGAAAGACATTGTTGTGGACTAATTAAATCAATATATCTGAGAGATGGCCACTGCTGCTCAGAGGTGGATCAGCCTCCTGTCCACAGTTTTATTTTCCTTTGTGTTGTTTCAGTTTCTAAAGACCCTTGATATTGTCTCGCCAAAAAAATGTTTCCCAAGAGATACCATTAAGATGCTGTGTCATTATATGACATTTCAAAATCTTGCTAGATGGCTAGACTGGGTGATATGAGAAATAGGGTTGCAATAGCAGGGAGCAGATTTGTTCCCACAGGAGCCCCGAAAGCACTGTTTAACAGCCCCTCCAAATTTATGTTACTATTTTGGTCACAGGCATACTGTTTCAATGGCTACAATTAAAGTAAAATTTCCACCTAGGCTAACTTGAAAACATTCTTATCAACCACAGCTTGTCACAACAGTAATTTATCATAGTCACTTTTACTGAAAACCATAATGTTTAAATATGATGGGTCCTCTTTAATACATAGTATAGTTACTAACAAGAGAAATTCTTGTCAATGGTATAATATAACTAGCAAACACACAAATGTGAATATATTTCCACATTTATGTGTAGTGTATGTGTAGTTTAAAAAAGAAAATTTGTGCTTTCTTTTATTTTTTTCCACTCCTCTTGCATTCAAACCTTCCAAATATTTCTCAAACTATAGTTTAATCATAAAAATAACAGTTAAGACACATAAAATAGCAGAATATAAATTTAAAAATCATGTTAATATAATCAGGTTACAATTTAGTTATTACATATGCATATTAATTTGTCATTTATCTTTTAAAAATATAGATGGTTATAGCACTATCATTTAAAATGAGCCATATTTAGGAAGGAATTTGTATTTATGGTGAGAGATGAGTTGCTTAAATAATTTTAACTTAGAACTGAACTTTGACATTTGATGAACTTCCTTCATCCCTATCAAAATAGAAAATACTTCTATAATGAACTTACAACCTAGATTGCTGCCCAACTGTTATCTATACCCTGAAATGGCTCAGTTCCCATTAAAATAATTAAATGAACTCTAAATGAAACTTAATACACAATGCTTTTGTTCCTACCTATAATCATATGTTAAAATGAGGATTCTCTAGCAATGACTTTCTTTACTTTTAAATCACATCTGCATTGACTTGTCATCAAGGGAATGATTTCTCACAAAAGTCAAGTCAATGTCATTGATTTCCTTTTAAAATAAGGTAAACCACTTGTTCTCTGCAGTGAGAGGAAATTGCCTTCTCTCTAAAGCAACTTTTATAGCAACATCCCCCTGACCTCACATAGTCAAAGCACCAACTTAGAGCCTGTGGCACGAGCTTTATTTCCACGCTTGGTCGCCTCTGTTTCCTTTTTCCTTGATGGCATCTGCTTTTATGACACCAGTAAGTTTAGACCAAGGACAGACAGTAAAATGCTGAGGCTCATCTGTGCTCCAGGGATATCCTGGAGCAAGAGAACACTCTGAATTTGATTAGAGATAAAATGTATACAAATTATGGAATACTGTACTAAAAACAAGAGAGTAAAGCATTTTGGCTTGTAAAATGGTACCGCTCCAAATTCTACACATGAAGAAATCTTCTTTCCCTACTTCCTCCAGCCCTTGTGGTTGTTTTGGTTTAAGGACATATTCTTTTCCTATATTAATAGAGCATAGCTAGAGAATAAAGGCAATTGAAAATAATGGATTTCAGCCTTTAGAATAGTTGTATAACGTGCTCTGAATTAAGAAAACAATGGAGAAACCAGTTTCTAAGTCAACCACTACATTATACCAGCATTTATTTTGAAAAGATAATTTACCAATTTAAAATGGTTCTCTGAAGAGAGAGAGTGCGTCTCCACTGGGGTTATTTCGGGGTTTGGCTGCCACAAATCACTTCTTAAATTCACCAAGAAGAAAGAGTCTCCAATAAAACAGTCATTTTCTCGTGGATGAAGTGGTTTATTAGCAAAGGGATCAGGATGACAGCACCATTCTCCAACTAGAGCTCCCCAGTTCTCACTCGGCAATGGGAGCACCCTCAGGAGCTTCCTAGTGGGAAGAGGAGAAACAATATTTTACAGAACAAAATGGAATGAAAGAGGAAACTCATTAACTACATTGCTTACAACAGGCAGTTTTGAAAATGCAGAGATATCAAGAAAACAAATCATCCTTTCTTCATTAGCCAAGAACAAGTAACTGCTTTTGACATGTCAATAGATTTCTTTGCCATCCTTCCAGCAGACACAGTGGTACACATGTACATAAAGTCTGGATCAGAAAATAAACACTAACTATATCTTACTGTCATTGTTTATTTAGTTGAATTATAATTTTTAATCATGGGTCCCCCTTGTAGTGCAAGGGATTAAGGCACAGCACTATGAAACTACCTGCAGCCACTGCAGCACTAGTTCAATCCCTGGCCAGATTGGTAACCCACATGGCACAGCAGACCTCTCCTGCCTCGCCCACTGCTATAACAATCTATTATCTTCTATCTGCCTTCTTTAGAATTGAATACTATCAGTTTTGCTATGTAATGGCTAAAATGGTCTCAATTCTGCTTTATTCAGCAATTCTCTAATAACTGGTAAGATTGAACTGCTTTTATATTTATTAACTGCTGTGCTTCTCTTGTGAATTATTGTCAATATCTCCTTTCCGAGGCATCCATATCTTCTCAATAGTTTGCAAAAGTAGATGCTATAAGGAAAATATTAGTTCTTTATCATACAAGCAAATATTTTTTCCAGTGATTGGCTTCTAATTTGGCTTTCTCTTCTTCAATTTCAAATCATGCAATCCTTTCTTTGGTGATTTCTTCCATTACTACTTTTTAATAAATTTTATTTTGGAGTAATTTTACATTTATAAAAAGTTACAAAATGGCAAAGCTAGTTCTCATATACACTTGCTTTCCCTAATGTAAAAGTCTTACAGAACCATAAAATATCTGTTAAAACTACAGGCTTTAACTGGATTTCTATGGTTTTCCCTCTAAATTCCTTTTTTCCATTCCAGGACCAATCTATGATAAAATGTTATGTCTCCTAACATTCATGTCTCCCTTTTCTACTGTGGCCTGTAGGAGCTTCTCAGTCTTTCCTTATTTTTCAAGACCTTGAGATTTTTGAACAGCATTGGTCAGCTATTTTACAGAATATTCCTCTAATTTTGTCTATATTTTCTCAAGATTCAAGTGGGGAAGGAATACCAGAGAGGTGAGTACCCTTCTTATCATCTCATATCAGAGGGGATATTCTATCAACATGATATATCACTGGTGATATTAACCATGATCATTTGACAAGGGGATGTGTGCTGGTTTCTCCACTACTAAAACTATTTCTCCCTCTAATGATGTGGGAACACATCATTAAATTCAGACCACATTCACAGGGAGAGAAGTTCAATTGTACTCTCCCATTTCTTTTTATGCTTAGTACATCCTTACAACTAAGCAAACCTTTACATTTGCCACTAGTATTTTTTAAGTTGTTTTTTGTTTTTTTTTTTCTGGACAATACACTTCTGAGACTTTGCCAGGAGAAAAGCCAAAAATGGTTTACTTTTTACTTCTTTTCTAATCTAAATTGGGAGAATCAGTAGTCTAAAGGGAAAAGAAGATTGGGCAAGATGATGAAGAATCTTTAAAATAATTCATCCTCAGAAAAATTGAGAAGAGAAATATGCTTATGGTCTTCCTAAGGCCCACAGCTCTGAGAGTGCTTGAAGTTCTCTCAGTCCTCATACACTCTACTCTGATCAGGGATCCAACAGACAATTGTGTTATGCCACTTATACATGTTATCTTAGCTATGTAATCTAATTAAATAGTATGTAAACAAACCAACATTAGTTGCTATTCTTCTGAAGATTACAGATTTCAAATGAGAAAAGTTATTAGAAAATAATAACTGGGGATAAAACTATAGCACAGTAGGGAAAGGGAGGAAAAATAAAAACCTAAAACTCTGCAATCCAGTTACTTTGAGAATATTTAACTTTTTCACTGCACTTTAAAGAAACCCAAACTAGAAAATGTAGGTGATGTATTTAAGATGGCTTCAGTAAGTAAGTAAATAAATAGTGGATTCATATTCAACAAGAAGAAATTGGTCTCAGAAACAAGTGTTGGGAGAATGTGGAGAAAAAGGTTTTTTGCACACCATTGGGGGAATGTAGGTTAGTCCAGCCCCTAAGGAAAATAATATGGAGGTTTCTCAATATTAAAAATGGATTCACCACATTATCCAGAAGCTCCACTCCTAGGTAACTAACAGAAGAATACAAAACACTAATTCAAACAAACATTCTTACATTCATTGCAGCACTATTTATAATAGCCAAGTTCTAGAAACAACCTACGAACCCAAAAACAGATGGGCAGATCAGGAAGATAAACACAAAAGAATACTACTTAATCTTTTTTAAAATATTTTTATTAATATAAAATATTTTAAATTTTACATATACTTGCCATAAATTGTAATCCCCATGTATTCCCCATCACCATCTCACCACTGCACCATCACCTCAGTCCCTCGTGCTCCCATCTTCCCTC
>JAGFMF010011688.1:1690726-1705387 GCA_019455555.1 Galemys pyrenaicus
GGAGAATTGCCTTTTTTAGCTCTTTTGCCCATTTTTGGACTGGGTTGTTTTCTTTTTTTCTGTTTAGTCTGGTTAGTTCTTTGTGGATCTGTGTGATAATACTACTTAATCTTAAATAAAAATAAACTCTTGCCATTTTGCAACAACAAGCATGGAACTGGAAGGGATTCTTCTAAGTAAAATAAGTCAGAAAGAGAAAGACAAATACCAGAAGGTGTCACTCATATGTGGAATATAAAGAAACAAAACAAAGAATCAGATCAAACCAATAACAAAACCTACAAACCTGACTGTAGAACTGAGCCTGGGTGCCTCCCTGGTGGCTCAAGGGTTTGAGCACCGCACTATGGGGCTATCTGCAGCCACTGCAGTGTGAGTTCGATCCCCAACCAGGGAGGTGAACCACATGGCGCAGCAGACCTGTCCTATCTCGCCCACTGCTCCCCTCAGCAGTGCATTTCAGTGAGTCTGCCTGTTCTGTTCCCTAATTCTGTCTCTGGTGAACCCTCTCACCTCCAGCGACTCTAGCCTGTACCTCAGCTCTTGTATGCGTAAATAAATAAAATCTTTTAAAAAAAAGAAGTGAGCCTGGGGGGTGGGGGGTTGGTGAGGGGGAGAGGAGAAGGAGGACAATCAACTATGAAGGAGGACTATGGGTACCTTGATGGTGGGTGTGGTGTGGTAAGAACACCTGAAGGGATAGATCCTACACCTCTAAATCACAAACAACATTTGGAAACTAATGTCACCTTAATAATAATAAAAAAATAATGTTAGCAACAAAACATTATCACACATACACAAAAAAGATGTTGATTTCACAATGAAACACCAGTAAATTAATGTACATTTACATGTTTTTAATTAAAATATTTAAGATGTAAATACTCTATTTTTAATGATCCCTCATGTTAACCATTTTTCTGATTCCCCAATCAACTGTGAGTTCATAAAAAGGCAGTTAGCATCGGGAAGGGTGTAGACATTTAATATATAACTTCAAAGGACAAAACTAGGAGTAAGACCCACTGATTTCGTTTAATATAAGGAAGAACTTTCCATTTTAAAATTAGGAAATGTGGGCCTCCCTGGTGGCGCAGTGGGTTAAGCAATGCACTATGAAGCAAACCACAGCCAATGCAGCATGAGTTCAATCCCTGCTGCCGGCCAGGAAGGGGACCCACATGGTGCGGCAGACCTCTCCTGCTTCGCCTGCTGCTCCCCTCAGCAGTGTGTTTCAGTCGATCTGCCTGTTCTGCTCCCTACTCTGTCTCTGGTGAATCCTCTCACCCCTGACACTTCTGGCCTGTACCCCAGTTCTTGTATGCATAAATAAATAAATCTTAAAAAAAATAAAATAAAATTAGGAAATGCTACACCACTAGCATCATTCATACATTACTAAGTATATTAAAAATATCAAGAAGCGATTTTTTTTCAACATACATATATTCCAAAAATGTACTATGAACTGGACATTCAACTGACACAAAATGTTAATGTATACAGTCCCTTTTCTCAAGGTACTCATGTTCTAGTAGAGAATAGAAAACCAATAAACAAATAACAAAATCATAATATAATAAATGCTTATAAAAGATTTTGGGGGTCTAGGAAGCAGGAGATGGCACGGATCATTTGAAAATTTAATGAAAGCTTTAACCATTTTCTGTAAATACCTATTTCTACATGCCACAAAATCTGCATTTTTTAGGGGATTTCAGGGATTCCCAAAACCAGTCCATTAATTGAGGTGCTAGCAGAGTATACATGGACTTCAGAGAACAGAGAACATCTTTCTTGAGTTGCCCATTGAAGGATAAATAGGAAGGAGTTCTTCAGGAAATGAAAAGAATTAAGGGCATAATAAATGGAGGAAAAAAATATGAATACAAGCATCATATCTTCTAGCTTACCATGTATTTTCAGTGGTTGGCTTAGTTTCTGGTTCACATTATAAGTTCTTACATATTTATTAAAATACAAACTGGCATAATTTGAAAACTAGGATGTGTGTGATTCCTGCTTGAATCTGCTGCTTCCTGAGATGAAAGGGTTAACAAACCTTTTCCCTTGCTGCTTGAGAATCTGACCTTTGGTTTAACCACCTAGCTCTGTTACCCTGGAAACCAGGTAGATAGTAGGCATCAAATTATATTGCTAGGCAACATTGCTTATGATAAAAAATGATCCCTGATTGGTAAATTGCATCGTCCTGGGAGAAGTGTAAATGAGCTGTAACTATCTGATGTGGACGCTATGCTTTGGATTTCCCTGAATGCAGTCTCTAGTGGGAAACTCTAGCAACTAAGCCAGAGAATTGCTCTTAAAGCTGATGAATGCTTGGGGCATCAAGATTCTTCTAAGGTCAGCTCCTGTGCATGCCTCATGGAGAGCTTGTGCTTGGTAACTGGAACCATATGGAGAGACAAGAGTCTTCAACTGGGTGTGTGAGCTGCTACTTGTTTCAACCGCTTGAATTGCAAGGCCCCTGTTGGGGAACCCCTGAAGCTGCCCTGCTGGTCAGCTGGCACAAATGTGGAGCATGATGGTGCTGAGTCTGCATATTAACTGAACTTTAGATGAGTTCTGGTAGGCACCACACATACCTTGTTTCATTTAATATTCACAATTTTGTCAGGTAAGAATTATCACCCCCCCCATTTCAGAAGAGGAAAGGTAGTCTCAGAATTGTTGAATAAACTGACTGCACGAGTTCAGAACCAGAGATGATGAATGGAAGCCAGGATTTTAACCCAGGTCCTCCTGGCTTAAACTCTTTCCCTTGGAATAGATTTCCTTCCCTAGGAATGTACAACATCAGTAAAGGAACCTGGGAAAGCAGAAAGGTGGCACTGTATTGGGGTGTTACATGCCACCTAAGGTGCAGGGACTTGGTTCCACAGGTAGGTGGGAAGCGTAGAATTTTAAGTGATAGTTAGATTTGAATTTTTTACAAAAAAGGCAAACAAAAATCCCTGTTTAGAGTGGCAGTTAGGCTTAAACAGTCTCCTAGATCTTCCACATCATTAGCGTCTCTGTCTCTTGACATTTTGCATGTAGTGTCAATTAAAGATCTTCAACGAGATATGAATGGCAGCAATGTCAAAATCTCATACATGATCACAGAAGTAAAATCACACAAAGATTTAAAGAGCCTGGGCGGGCCTCTCTGTGATGCAGAGGTTAAAGACACAATGTTGTCAAGCTACTGCCAGACACAACAGACTAGCCAGGGAGCTAACCCACATGGCGCAGCAGACCTCTCCTGCCTCACCAGCAACTCCTCTCAGCAGTGTATTTCAGTAGATCTGCCTGTCCTGTTCTTGGCTTTCTCTGGTGAATCCTCTCACTCCCCATATCTCTGACTTACACCCTGGTTCTTGTATGCATAAATAAATAAATCTTTCAAAAAATAAATTCAATAAAGAGATTGAGAGATTTGATTCACAGGAACTCAAAATATGATGTTTCAAACTTAACGACTCTATATCACAGTGAATAAAAGC
Organism: Galemys pyrenaicus; assembly: GCA_019455555.1. Taxonomy (NCBI): domain Eukaryota; kingdom Metazoa; phylum Chordata; class Mammalia; order Eulipotyphla; family Talpidae; genus Galemys; species Galemys pyrenaicus. The sequence goes on from JAGFMF010011688.1 coordinate 1,694,236, forward strand.
TACAATATATCCCATAACTATCTACAAAAGACATCAGAAGCAAGAAAGTACCTAATTCACAAGTCACTGCAAAGATAAAAGTGTTTTTACAGCAGAAAGAAATTATTCAGATGTCTTGACAAAAAAAAATAAAACCTTTAAGAACAAAGGATGTATTTTAATCACAGAGCTACTGAAAGTATATCTAGCAAAAAACCTGAAACTTTGATATTATCTACTTCCCAAGAGAACTTTGAAATAAAATAGATACCTTTTTTTCCTCAAGGTAGTTTGTAGGTAAAAAAAAACCCTGCTGTGCCTAATAAGAGGGAAATGATTCCTTAAATTTTCTCTCAGCTTAATATTCTATGAGCATCAACCCTTATTTATAATAAATTAAAGCTTGCTATTAATTTTTAATATATCATAGAGCATACTTTGGGGGAAAATAACTTAAAATGTTAAATGCCACTGATTGATGATGTTTACTCAAAATTTAAACATATAGACAACAAAATGAAATGGACTTCATTATGAAAATCAACTATTAATCAGTGTGACAATAAAACTAATAACATGGAGTTTACATATTGGTCTATATCTAAGTATACATTAAGTATTTCATCAAATAGCTGAAACTTAAAATATATGGCTTGTGGAATTTAGATAAATTCAGCTGACATTATCCAACTGATAGGCTATAAACTCTATGAAACTAGCTTTGCATTTTATTCCCATTAGGTATATTGTCTATACAATATACCTCATCAGAATATAACCATTTTATTCTAAAAGTTGTACAATATTACCAGCATTTCAAATTGTGCCTTACTCTGTTTTTGACTCTGTTCTCTTTTATAGAAAAGTGACCATATTCACAGCAGTAGCTGCTTTCAGACTACAATTGTTGTTGGTCTGTCCCATTGACTAATCAATTGGTTGGATATTCTTTATTTCTAATGTTCCCATAAAGTCCATTATGCTTATTTGCTTCTAGAGTTTCAATGCCCTCCCGAGCTGCTGGGCTGACTACTAACTCCACAGGTTCAGAGTCCTCAGAACACCTCTCAAATATGCTTGAAAAGTCTGTTTGACCAACTGATAGAATCCAATCCCCATGTGAATATATTTTGAGAAAACATCACAAATTCCAACACAACGATCATTTAGCTGTTTCTGAGACTATGCACAAAGAAGTATATTTTATTACTATTGCTTGTTATTAGGGCCTGCTAGTCTCAAGAAGTTCATAATCAAAAATTCTATGTTCAGATCATTTTTGCAAAAAATTCTGCTGAACTGGCAAAATATAAGTTGGAGGATTTTATTATTAAAAAAATAAAGCAAAAAAGAGAAAGAAATAAAGCATTATTTATTTTCAAATAAGTGAAACAAATGTCTAAGAATATGTGTTCATAAATTAAGAAAAAATACCGCTATAAGTAGCAGATTTTGTGGATCGCAGAGTCATTAAGTGCTAAAAGTCATTAATGAGTCTTAACAGGTTAAGCAGTCCTCTACATCTTATTTCTATAATTTACTTGACGAGAATCTTTTTTCATTTAAAAAAGGAACAAGTATTTGTCTTACACTAGACAAACAATCATGAGTCACAGAACCAAAGGTACAACTTTATATATGCACACCAAGACACACAGGTGAGAACGGAGAGGCGTTCAGGTAAGCCCTGCTTATTTAAGGCAAGGGCTAAGTCCACTGTTAAGAAAAAGGGAAAATGTTGGGCATTCCCTTGGCACACCAAAACTATCGAGTCCTAAATCAAAAAGGTGTGAGACACTAAAGAATCTCATAATTTGTAAATAAAATCAATTTGGAAAAGGAGGTAAGAGGAGTCTATAAAACCAATTAAAAATAGCTTATTGAACATTCACTATTATTATGTTATATCCTCTAACTCAATGACAAGTTTGGAAAATGGGCTTTAATATATGTGCTTAAGAAGAAGCCGAGATGATATGGACAAGGTTCACTCGTGATAAAGCCAGAGTTGAAACCAGGCTCAATTCTTTGGCTCTTGCCTCTATGCTACCTGGTCTCCCAGGGGCTAGGGTAAGGGCCGTGCAGCCATCCTCCGTAATCTCTAAACTCTTCTGGTTGCCAACTCTATGTTCATAAAAAGGATTGACACAAAATAGAAGATACAGTTCCCAAATTGGACAAATGAGGACTACAGGTAATGATTTTTCATATCCATTCTCCTTCTCCAATGAAACAAAAATACCAGCCAGTAACAAGTGAGCACATCCTTTCTGCAAGCAGTACCAGGAAATGCTGTTACACTGAATTTAACTTGTTCCTACTGTAACTTCTAGGTCACCTAGTTATTGTACAGTCATGCATGTTTCAGAAAGTTCATGTGAGAATCAAGCAAAATGGAACAGACTAAGAGAAGGAAAAGTTTCTTGGTTGAACTAAAGCGTAAACTGTGGCCCCTTGCATCTTTCAGGTGGAAGTGGGCCTGACACAGAGTGTGTGTCTGGCAGCAACTGCAGCCCTTAGATAATCTGAGGAAGGACATTCTCCTCTCGTCTACACATTTACAGTCACCTCCTTTCTAACCTAAGGTAATTATCGGGAGGATGCTTCACCACAACCCTCCATTCCAGAGCAAATTTACACAAGTTCATCTACCTGGGATACTGCCAGGAATAAAAAGTAAGGAAGAAACACTAATAGGAGGCCAAAATAAGCAACCCAACGTTTATTTAATTCAACCCAGCAAGAATTTACTGCACTATTCACTAAGCATTGTGCCTGATACTGGGGATTATGAAGCATATTATAATTATTATGATAATTATAGCAGTAACTATTACAGACAGAATGCTTAGTATATGCCAGGCATTGTTATAAATACTGAAACTCATTTGACCCTCCCAGCAATCCTCTGAGGTAGCTCCTATTGCTATCCATTTCTTTAATATGAAAATTGAGACACAGAGTGGTTAGGTAACTTGTCTATGGTCACAGCTAGTGAAGGGCAACTGCTAATCTAAACCATCTGGCTTCTGAGCCTGCAATTCTAAGCACTGATGAATACTATACTCTAAAGTGGGGATAAGGGCTGCAGTAGTCATAAGACACCCCCACTAACAACACCCTCCCCAACCCCGCCCCACCGTGCCCCGCCAGTCTACAGATTTATTGAAAGATGGGCAAGTAAACCTTAGAGGATATAACCCACAGCAGATCCAGGGGATTCTCCCAGCAGGAGATGTCTGTCAGCTTGTTACAGGGCAGGGACAGGGGCACGTTAGAACTTTTATTTATTTATTTATTTTTTTTTAAGATTTATTTATTTATGCATACAAGCACTGGGGTACAGGCCAGAGGTGTGGGGGGTGAGAGGATTCACCACAGAGAGCGGGGAGCAGAACAGGCAGATCAACAGAAGTACACTGCTGAGGGGAGCAGCGGGCACAGCAGGAGAGTTCTGCTGCGCCACGTGGGTCCCCTCCCCGGCCAGCAGCAGGGATCAAACTCGTGCTGCAGTGACTGCGCTCTGCTTCACAGTGCGTTGCTTAACCCACTGCGCCACCAGGGAGGCCCACGTTAGAACTTTTAAACCTGCTTTTTAAAAATGGGCTTTGTCATTTGCTGCATTAAGATAAATATATAAGGTTTTTGATGGAAAGGAACTTTAATATAATTAGGGAACAATACAGAAAAGAAAAAGAATATAGTTACTAAGTTAAGCATTTAAAGTTACCCATCTCCTTGAGGGCAAAAGTTTAGCCAGATAGGATTGGCCTAAAACAAGGCTTGAAAGCTTGCCACAAGTTTTTTTTTTTTTTTTTAAGATTTATTTATTTATGCATATAAGAGCTGGGGTACAGGCAGAGTCCAGGGAGGTGAGAGGATTCACCAGAGACAGAGTGGGGAGAAGAACAGGCAGACTGACTGAAACACTGCTGAGGAGAGCAGTGGGCGAGGCAGAAGAGATCTGCTGTGCCATGTGGGTCCCCTCCCTGGTCGGAGGCAGTGATCGAACTCGTGTTGCAGTGGCTGCAGTCTGCCTCATAGTGCATTGCCCAACCCACTGCGCCACCAGGGAGGCCCGCTTGCCACAAGTTTAAAGGACCTTCCAGTAGAGACCCAGAGAAAAGGGTTAGAAAGAGTTAGATAAATTTGGGAGAAAAAGAGCAAAATTAAAGTTAAGATGAAAGCTGCCAGTATTAAGCTCCCCACAGGTCTCTCACTCACATCTGTTTCAACCAGTCTAAGACCAAAAAGCAAGCACAGTTTCTTCCCATGTCCCTCTGCTCTACATGCTTCCTCCAGGTCTCTATCCTGCTTTTTTCCTCCCTCCCTTCCTTCTGTCTTCTATCTCCTCTCCAGCACCTTTTTATCCCTGCTCAGCTCCACCCTACTTAGGGTGGGAAAGGAATTTTGGAACTTTTTCCTTTCCTGGGACCACCTTGTTACAAACTGAATTTAAGAAGAGCTAACTGGAGGGAGTTGGGGTACAGAGTGCATTCCAGGTAGAGGGACAGAGTAGTTTTCATCAAGTCCCAGGATGAAAAAAAAAAAAAATGAAGAGACTGTGGGTTTGTGAGCTGGTCACTACAGCTGTGACCTGAATGTGTGTCAATAATTGTTTTCTGGGAGGAAGGAAGGAGGTCTAAATCATGAAGGTGGAGAAGTAAACAGACAAGCTCAGCAAGGACCTGATGTGGTACACTAAGGTCTCATTAAATATATATATATATAGTGAAAGAAATAGGGAGCCTTGGAGGAGTTTGAAGAGGGGAGTCAGCTCAGTAGTATAGAACTGATCAAAGGAGATAAGTCTAGAAGAAGGCTGAGTGGATATGGCGCTGCCAGAAGTGGCTAAAAGGTAAGAAAGCTGGGCTGAGGTAGTAGCACAAAAGATGCAGGAAGCAGACTTAGGTGAGAAATGCTAAGAAGGGAAAGTATATAATGATTGCCTGTAAGTAGGTGGGGGTGGGGAAGAACCCAAGGAAACAATACCAGGTTTCCACACTACCAGGTGGAGGTGTAGAGTTCATGGACAAGGAGATCTGGACAAGGACCAGGTTTCCAATACAGAAAAGAATCCATTCACATACGAGTCTCAGCACTTTTCTCAGAGGAAACACATTTAACAGAAAACTCCAAATTCTTTCTTTAAATCTTACAAACAATAAAACAATTGAGATTTCTTTCCACCTATGAGTGATTAGTATCTAAAAATTTCAGGGAAAGGGTCTGTACCCAGGGACCAGGAGACAGAAAAGAGAAAAGATGTGGAAAAAAATAAGAGTCAATTTGGGAATACAAAGAGAACTTCCCATCTCAATAACACATCACAAGAACAGGTTACAAGATTAACCTAATCACTGAGAAAAGGTTAATAGTGCTTTTAAAACAGTGTTTTAAATAAGCAGGGAAATAGAAAATGATTTTAGAAAGGCATTAATAGAAATGGTTCGAATAGTAAGTTGGCTTGCAAAAGCTTCTGCTATTTAGAAAATTCACTTACTGTGGAAAACGTCATTTACCAAAATGATAGGTAAAAGTGGTGATGGAATTCATGTCTCCTTTCAGAAGAAAGGTGCTTCAAGTGATGGAGACAGGCTCTCCACCAAGACAATCCTCCTCCCTTAAAGCCAGCATCCTAGTGTTTCCTTTTGCCACCTAGAGAAGACTAATTGCTCTGTGATTGTTCTCTTGGAGTTCTGAGGTTGATTTTGATCAGAGACACTAAGCTGGCTCTCATCTTAAGGTCATATATTATTGCTCCCATGGCAATTCATGAATTCTGATAGAAAAAAAGAAAACCACTGCCAGACACAGAATTAATCAGTGTTAAATGTTTTACTTACCTGTCCCTTATTATGACTGCACCACAGGACTGGCAATAAAATGTCCAACATTCTTGTGCTGGTGAGCTCTGATTAAACATTGAAGTTAGTTCTAAAGAAAACCAATGGAATAGAAAATCTTAGAAGATTGGGGCAAATACATTAACATACCGAAAGAGCTTAATAACCAACACAAATTACTATCAATAAACATTGTTTATGACACATCTAGAAGTAAATATTTAATTAGTATTTTCTGGATGACTCAACCTGTATCAATTTCTGTGAACACTTTTCCAAAACAACAGATTTTGCTGAGTGTCTTACAGCTGGGTGTTGCCTAGATTATCCATGCAACACACTTTTAGGGTTACTCCTTTTATTCTAACACATTAAGGATAAGAGAAAAGGAGATAATTCCTTCACATCAAGCTAACCACATTGAGCTTCACTATCCTCAGCTTTCTTCTGCTATGTCTTAGGTATAGTTTCTCATTAGTGTGACTGCTAGTAAATACAGCTCTGATATTTAAGTTTAATTTAACAAGATATATGTTGACCCTGCGAATTACTAGTACATAAAAACAAAATGAATCTTGAAACTGGTCTTTATGGAGCAGATCCCTGAGAATGGAATTGTTCCTAAAGAGAATTTGAATTCCATCTTTGAAGAGCAACCTCAGTTTCTGATGAAAGCTGTGGGGAAACATTCATTTCGCACATGTGAAATAAAGCACATTCCGTTATTTCATTACTGAAAAAATTTTCATTTCAAAAAACTCCACTAAAATATTGACCTACAAAATCTAACTAAAGGCATGATACCGTATTCATTAAGTCAAGTATTTTGAATTTGGGTCCTGTTACTTTGTATATATTTTAAGATTAAAGACGCTGATCTTAGAAATGTTAATCCTTGACAATTAAAAATTCTTCCTGGGCCTCCCTGGTGGCACAGTGGGTTAAGCAACATGCTATGAAGCAAACCAGTCACTGCAGCATGAGTTCTATCCCTGCCGCAGGCCAGGGACGGGACCCATATGGCGTAGCAGACCTCTCCTGCCTTGCCAACTGCTCCCCTCAGCAGTATGTTTCAGTCTGCCTGATCTGCTCCCACTCTGTCTCTGGTGAATACTCTCACCTCCCTGGACTCTGGCCTGTACCCCAGCTCTTGTATACATAAATAAATAAATCTTTAAAAAAAAAATTCTTCCATTTTATTTCTAGGAATACCTGCCAATCCATATAGGACTAAGGTGAAAGAAACAATATTCATTAGCTATGAGCAGATAAAAAGAAGACGAGGATAAAACAAGTCAAATATTCTTTTCAGTACCAACAAACAAAATTTCAGTCAAACACTCCCCTCTACTGGCCAGACAGTGATCCACTGGCTCAGGCTCAGAACTTTCTGATAAGTGGTGATGGAGGTGCCAAAAGCTGGAGGTGGGGGTAGACGGGATTAACAGCCATTAACCCAACTATAGGAACTAAGATCTTTAGGTGCCAAAGCCTAGATCACAAAGCACAGACCCAAGCAAACTGCTGTAGGGGGTGTCAGGAGCACAGCCCTGAAGGTGAAGCTTTGGAGATTGGGGGCAGTTGTAGAAATCTGTCCCCTTTCAAATTCTACATAGTTTATTCAAAGTCAGCCACAATACAAGCCACTCCCTAAATGAGCGAGCCCCTCCCAAAGAAAGGAAGTTTATATCAGTGCCGTCTCTGCGCTGGCATGCAGCCTTCCTCCTGCCCACCTGTGCCTATGCAGGTGCTTCTTTCCACCAACTCTGCCCCTCAGCTGGGCAGCAGCCTCCTGCCTGCCTGTGACTGTACCGTACCGTGCCGGGGCTTCTCTTCACTAATCTCCCTTAGTAGAGGCAGCTTCCTCAAAGCCGCACGCCTGCAACCGTGCAGCCTTCTCTCAGCAAACCTGTCCCTTTCAGGGCAGCTCTTCCTGCCCGCTTGTGTCTATGCAAGTGTCCTTTATTCTTCTGTCCCTTTACCTAATATAACTGCTCTTTAAATATAAGTAATGGCTCTGTCTCATGGAGAAACTCACCTTGGAAACTTGCCATTTATCATTGAAAGGGGAGCTCTGGTGAAACCTTCCCCAGAGTGAACTCAAGGATCCTGCACGCCAAACCCCTGATTCCAAAAACGACATCATCAGCATGGAGATGAGGCTAATGCTTGTGCTATATCAGATTTTACTATAGTCCAGTTCATGTAAAGGGTCACAGTCAAAATAGTGCAAGAATATGTTTATTGCATAGTCCTTAAAAGAACATCCTTATAAAAGCCAACTTTTTAAATACCCAGAAATACAAGTGATGCAAAAAATTTCACAAGTCACTTACTATAATACATTCATTTACATCAGTATGCATCTGATATTTATTCATTCAACAAATATTTATTCACCATCTATTATGTGAAGAGCACTAAAGCAATTAACTACAGAGGAATCTATTTTGCATACCCTTTCATGCACTACAGCTCAGGCCTTTGAACATGTTCCTTTTCAGAATTTGAATGAAAGGTTTTAAAAAATGTAAAGCAACAAGAGACCAATGAATACCAATAATGTGCATACCAACACATAAAAGTTAATTTATCTTGTCCTTTAGTTAAAAAGAAACAATGTTTGTTAATTTAAATTTTTTTAAGTAGGGCCTTCCTAGTGGCACAGGGGTTAAAAAGACAGCTCTATCAAGCTATGACCACCCACTGCACTAAGAGTTCAATCCCCTGCCAGGGAGCTGACCCACAGGGCGCTGTAGACCTCTCAGATCTCACCTGCGGCAGTGTACGGTTAGTAGTGTCACAGAGTTACTCTGTCCCATAAACCAGGTGGTACTCAAGGATTTCTGGAGACCAGGCACTTTATTCCAGATTCATATGCATATGGACCCAGACAAGGACCTTTCTCTGAAAATCTGGGCCCCCAACAAAGACTGGGCGCTCCTTTTATGCTTTACTATCTCTACATTGCTACATGGGTAAAAAAATATACAAAACATATGTCTGAAGTCTAGTTCCCAGATGAAAGGGAGAGTTTTGCAGGGAGGTAATTTTCCAAAGACAAGGCCAGCCTGCACTGTTACCCGCAGCTCTGTTTAGGAGCCTGGGCCATGAATCTGACTTAACTGCGCCTGCACTGGTATATTAGTTGCACTTAGGCTAAACTCTGACTGGGGAGGCATCTCTGGTCCATTGTCCAGCAATATTTCTTCCACAGTTTAGATCCACCTGTTCTGCTCTCCACTCTGTCTCTGGGGAATCCTCTCAACCCTCCCCCACCCCCACAGCTCTGGTCTAACCCCAGTTTTTGTATGCCTAAATAAATAAATCTTTAAAAAAAAATAAGTATTTTTAAGTAGCAAGTTATTGCTATCTGTATACTGTTACAGAAAAACAGAACATAAATAGACAACAAACCAGTTGTCTCTACAAGATCTTCATACCTCCCCAAGATGGAAACTAAAACCATTTCCCGGAAAACTAGCAAAGGACTGAAAACACTCCTCTGTGGCTTTCATGCCAGCTTTTCTCCCATTTCCAGATATGACACAAGACTGCTGCTGTGGTCACTATTGTTTGTGATGGCCAAAAATAAGGTGATACCTTCACAAGAGCCAGACTCTCTGGGCTTCTTCCCTAAGACTGCTTCTTCCACCTACTAGGTACACTCAAAGAGTCTAGTAGTCTATTTTCCATCTTGTTATCCAGCCTTCTTTCCATGGGTATTCTAATAATCATTTTTAGTATTTATTCTTTGCTACCTAAGCTGCATGACTTTTCTTTTCCTCTGCCAACTCTGCCCAATTTAGATTATTTACTCACTAATCCAGGACTTGAGCAAAAATCACTGCCCAGCATAAATGAGACAGAACTCTACTTATCTTCCTTTTCTTTCAAAAAAGCAGGATGGAGACTCAGGGAAACAATCAACATCTTCTAAACAGTTCTTCAAAACAATCCTGCTGACCCCACCCCTAGGCTCCAAGCAGCTCAGATGAAAAGTTTAGTATAGATGAGGTAGCAATGAAGTCTCCAATTGCAGTCCAGAGTTATAATCCTTCTCTGATAATAAACATCCCATCAGTTTGTTGCAGTCTGTTTCCTCACTTTACATCTTATTTCCAAAGCATATCACAAGGTAAGGGATGCAATGAATGAATAATTGTATTCAATAAATAATTCTGAGAAAAGTTTCTACTGTTTTACTGAATCAATGTGCCAATAACAAAACACTGGAACTATGACAACATAGAAACAAATGATATGGCAAACTCAGTTACAGAATCTTTACATGATTCTATACATGTCTATACATTCTTTACATGTTCTATATGGAAATGCCTCTACATGAATGGGATCATTTCCTCATTCACCTGCTCCAGTCACTTCTGCATCGCCAGCACCTCTATCAATGCCTCCCCACACAGCATGAGCGAGTATTTGTAAGAGAAATGCTTTTTTATGTAATGCTTCAAAATCAAGCTGCTCTTGCACAATGCCATCTGACTTAACCTTCACATCAACTCTACAAGCCAGGTAATCTTTATAATTAAAGAACTGAAGCAGGGAGTACATGGAAAGTCTCTGTGCTTTCTTCTCAGTTTTGCCAGGAAACTAAAACTGCTCTAAAAATTATCAGGAAAAGAGCACTGAAAAACAAAACAGGAAACAACACTCCAGAAAGGTTGAGTGACATGTTCAACTGCACACAGGTAACAACAAGCACAGCTGACAAAGGATCCAGATCCAAGTCTCTCCATGCCACTGATGAGCAGTTGTTTTCATCTAAGAAAAGTTCAATTGTTCAAGCGAAAAGTCACCTTTGATTTATAATTAAAAAGGTAAATGCAGAAACATAGTGCTAATCTCACTTGAGCTGAATTCCGCCTGTGCCTGCAGTCGCAGGTGCAGTCCGTCTCCAACCATGAACTGCAGCCCCCGGCAGGAAGAAGGGACAAGCCTGACCTCTGCTGGAAGACAGATCTCGGTGCAGCTTTCAGGGGTTTTCATCTGGACAGAGGATGGTGTTATGGAAATATCCATTGATACTCCTTCTTTCTGTTCTCTGATAATCAAATAAAAAACAAAATATTATTTCCGATTGAAGAAAACCGTATGATGAAAGAATGACCAGGAATCTCTCTGCTCTTCTTCAGCAGGGTTCCTCAGTTACCACCCCAGAAAAATGAAAGTGCTAGGATTTATTTTTTAATCTTGCTGCTTCTCCTTTTTCCCTTCCTTCCTTCCTTCCTTCCTTCCTTCCTTCCTTCCTTCCTTCCTTCCTTCCTTCCTTCCTTCCTTCCTTCCTTCCTTCCTTCCTTCCTTCC